>JAZFAU010000021.1:0-145000 GCA_037178615.1 Dione vanillae
CCAAACAAATGAAAACTTTCACAATGAACACTTGACAAATGAATACTTTACTTATCTCTCTTCGTATTCTTGAAGTGATATTACAAGTGGTATAAAAGCTACATAAAGGGAATAATTTCATTTACGTTACGGTGAAAACGTGACTTGCGTAACTTAACGTCGTGCCAGATCACAGAAAATGGAAACGTTATTATCCACTCTCCTCGAGTAGGAATCGAACCCACAAAACGTCGCGTTTACAAGCCAAGTACTGAGCCTCTGCAAAACGACAGTTCTTAGGTAATATCAATATTTATTTATTGCAATTTAATTTCGCTTTCACATGAGTAAGTTACGCCAGAAAAACTGCGGCGTTAGGTTCCGTTATACAAAAAGACGTATAAAGAAGCAAATTAAGTTGTTTTATCACTTTCTAAAATATGTTGGATGTTGAAAATAAAAAAAATCTTATATCTTATACGATGGTTTCAACGTTATATCAATGTACTAAACTTTACATATTATATATTATTAGCTTTTACCCGAGTTTTAGCTCACATTAAGTCGTTAAATAAGCTATACTTCTCTATAGGCAATTGTAATACATTCTGAGGTTTATTGACAAAAGGTGTTTTTATCTTTCTATATTTTTCTAACATTCTGATAAAAAATAATAATAAAAAGTAACGTATGTTACTTCTTATACCTCTAAAAGTATGTGTACATAATTGTGAAAGTGTAACAAACAAACTTACATTCACATTTATAATATTAGTAAAGATGTTAGGATTATATAAATTTGGGGACAGTCATGACGCATAGGCGTAGCGTTTGCCTGTAAGCGCGACGGTTTGGGGGTTCGATTCCCACTTGGGGAACATGGATTTTTCTACTTCTATTTTCTTCGTACTGGAAACTAGGTAAAGCGCGGCGTTGAGTTCCGCCACTCTACACGCAATGTCTCGACAAATGCGGAAAGCGGGGACGGAGAAAGCAGGGACTAAAAAACGGAGTGTCTTAACGCTAGGTTCATATGGTTCCTGCAGTTCCTTCTGCCTACCCTGCAAAGCGTGAAGCTAAAAAAAATACCTGTATTATATGATTAAATAAGCTGAAACAAATTGCAATAAACAACTTGAAATATACTTGCTCCAATTTTTTACAAAAAAATACGTTAATTTGAATAAATAATCACGAATTTTTCAACTTTTATTCAATTACAGCGAAATTCTTTACATCTTTCTCAACGAAGTTACTAAAGGACGAGGTTCGCGTTAAAATAAAATTACAAGCACATAAATAAAAAAAAACGAACACCTGACTAAGTTTAATTGCATATATTTTTCATTTCCCTTCCACTATTCCTTTGGTGCAGGGTTCAAATTCGCGTACACCCGTTTTACTTTGAAATTAGTAAGATTGAAGCAAGTCTGGCTTTACAAAGGCATATTTGGACTAGTCCGTAGAAAGTTAGTGCAACACCCGCTACGTCATTAGAGACTCGAGTGCGGCTAAGTGGCAAGTTGCGAAGGGGCAAGTAGACGCGTTTTAGAAAGAATAAAACACAGCCGTCAAGTTTTTGTAACGACGTATACTTTGTTTAAGGTTCTATGTGAGGCCTTAGTTTGAGATATAGAGATGTAAAGATTTATGAGATATTCGATTATTATTTAGAGAAATACTTGAGATATTCGTTAAAAAATAGATAAAATAAAGAAAAAATGTCGTATTACACCATTATATTCTACAAAAAAGTAATAAAAATATAAGACTTCTGTTGCTATAGATTTTTCAATAAAAAGGCCAACTTGATGATTGACGTACAGTTAGGTGATGCTCTGTGTCAGAATTTCAAATAAAACTGACAAGTTGACGCAGCCCACCAGCTTTTAAAGGAAACATTGATATGACTTTATAGTTTCACTAGAACTTTATTTAATCGTTGATATGAGATTTATTGTTAGGTATTTTATTTGAAAACACTGTATATTAAGGCGTCTACTATATTTTATGTACAGCAACTAAAGTTAGATATTACTTATCTATGACTGATTGATTTTAAAGAGACTGATTGACAGATTGAGACTGTCAAGACAAACCTGACCTAAGAATATACAAAAATCTTCACTCAAAAAAAAAAGAACCTAGCTAATGTTAAGACACATTGTTCCCGAATTTCTGCCAAATTTTAATATATCGCATGTCGAGTGGCAGAACTCAATTCCATGGCATAAGAAAAACCAAGAAACACGCAATGCCTTAAAAAAAGGTGGAAACGGGGACGGAGAAAGCAGGGACTAAACAACGAGTGTCTTAACACTAGGTTCATATAGTTCCTGCAGTTCCCTACCCTGCAGTTGCCTACCCTGCAATATGCCGGATAAAGCGTGAAGCTACATTTTTTACTATAATTCACATCTATACAATACAAGTAAGGTAAAAATAAAATTGATGGTTTACCATACGTGAAATCCTCTTCTTACTTTCCACTACATACCATTGTAAGTGTCATTCAATAGTCTCGCCTCCCCATCGAACCCTTTTTATTTGTTTGGTGCAAGCGATTTGCTATCAAGACACCGTAGGCTCTAAACAACCGTCAAGTTTTAACCATTAAGTTGAAAATTCCACAATTCTTTCATTGTTTCAGACATTTTGAACTTGTTCTTGATAAACACTTCAGTAGACTATGTTTTTTGCTTACATTATAATATATGTATGTATTTCTGTATATTGTAGGTGGCGATGAAGAAGTCTGGCTGGTGTTGTCAAGTACGTGAGTGGTAGTGAATTTAAATAGTTTGAATAAATATTTAGATCATTTTTTGTTATGGAATAAAATATTAAAAAATTAACAAAATATTGGAATACATAGCATTCACTCTTGCACAACGATTTTTTAGTAATAATCTTTGTGAAATCTCTACAGAGATGCGGACAGCAAAAATAAGCTGTGGCATGGGCTTTAAGATTTCTAGCTTGCTTAGTTAGTATAGTCAAAGATTCATACTAAGCAACCTTCAAATTGTATACAGTTATAAGTATTATTCAACTGGCATTGGAGTTTTTATGAGAAAAAACCATATTATTTCTATAATTTTTCAATAGAATATTTGGACGATAATGCGGCTTTCCCACTCGTGTTGTCTCAACAAGTTTCCAGGACAACTAAAAAAGTTCAAGGTTTAAATGAGATCAATACAAAATAAATTAATTCTTATTTATTGATAATACATATGAATGTACCAAAAATAAAAATAAAACGGGGAATACATTACTAGGCTACTATGATACGTGATGTTTTTAATTTTCGATCGTTAACACTTTAACCAGGATCAATGCCTATCCCAATTAGCTTTTAAAAAAAAATTATCCGCATGAAAAATATCAAGGGGTGGTTTTAGAACTCAATAGACGTGTAGCTGTACGAATTCACTTTTTGACGTTTTGGAAAAGATAGTAATATATTACATCATTTTAAATTTCGACTCTATGACTTAAGTTATAAGGTTTAATTTTAAAAATAGTAGAGCAAAGGTAAACCTAATTTGATTTGTAGAGTCGTGCGGAAAGTCTTTCTGGCAGGCAACTTTTCAGTTAATTAGTGTGATTCGGGATTTTCCAGAGTAAAGCGTGATGCTTTACTTGGTATCTACAAGAACCTTTTAGGGTGAAAAAGTAGAGTTTTTCATACTTTTCCCATATACTTTTAATTAATGCTATCGTTATGTTGATCATTATTTAACTCTATAATATTTTTTTTTAAATTTCTTAATGGTAAGCTCGGTTGGACTGTATTGTTTGATTTCCACTCGAAATAATTTGAGATCATTATGCCGGTGTAGTGGGTGCGTTTTTCTCATCTTTGGTAATAAAAGAACTTACTTCCTACATATACATACATATGTGACGTACAAATATCAAATGAATGATGAAAGTAAAGTATTCTCCAATTTGTGGATATTTAAGTCTCTGACATATTAAATTAAAATAACTGTATAATATTATTTTGTATGAAATCGTATTATTTTGATGTTTTGTACTGTGGGAATTCACCAAAAGCAATAATAATAATGTTTTAAAAAGGCACAGTGAACTCAATGAGTTGGAGCTGTGGAATATTAAAAATAAGGAATGAATGGGGCGAAGTTGAGAAACGGTTTTTTGTGAAAGTTCTTAAGATATTAAAAGTACTAGAAGAGATTCGTAAATTATTTTACATTTTTTTTTTGGTAAAAAAAAAAATAGCAATATTGCTTATCTATTATTGTCATACTTTGACAGACGTTGAAATAATATTGGTAATCAATTTCTATGTCTTTTTAGAATAATATTCTTTTTTTTTCGCTGACTTTTGGGTTTTGGTTGACACACGTGTTAGTGAGAGTTTTTTTAGGATAGGTTTTTTTCTTTCTATTTTACTATAGTGGAAATTGTTTTGTGTTATAAAAGGTTCCATTCTAACAAGGTGATTGTTTGTAGTGAGTTTGTGTCGGTTTATTTAGGTTAGACTAGTTAAGTAAGTTTAGTTAATTTTTTTTTCATTATGGATCCTGACCCTCCACCTGATCCCCCTGATCCTGGTTGGTAATAATTCCGAGTCTTCAGGAACACGTAAAGACAAGGGGAAGCTTCATCCTCTAATAAGTAATTTGCGCAAAAAGACAATTATAGATCCCAATACCGCGACGCCTTCTATCCAAAATTATATGTTCACCCGTCCCTTACTGAAAGTCCGAAATCCTATATAGATTCCGATAAGGCCCTTTCATTGTGTACGTGTCGAGGGAACTACCTGACCCCAGCAGCTGGTACTTCTATAAGAGCAATTAAATTCGGCCAGTTCTTACACAGAAATAAGATTACAGGTATTATAATGATGGAGTTAAGAATGTTGGTCGGAATAAAGATCAGCGTTCAGTTCTCTTCTGCTACTGCAGCGAATTTGTTTTTTAAATAATCCTGTATTAAAATTATGTAAATATGTTGCGATTATTCCAAACTTTAATATTACTCGAATGGGTATAATTAGGGATGTTCCTGTGGATTTTTCTCTGGATGAACTAGTTGAGTCTTTGTGTTTCCGTCTGGGTCTGGACTAGTACTGAAAGCAAGGAGATTAATAGAAAGAATGTAAGTGAGGGAGTAACTACATGGATTCCGACACAGTCGGTTGTAGTACTTTCTGTGGTCAGGAGTTGCCTGATAGGGTCTTTTCCTATCATTCCTCTCTTCCTGTTGAACCCTACAAATTCCCAACAATCCAATGCCTTAATTGCTGTCGTTTTGGACATGTAAAATCTCAGTGTAGATCTCAGCCAGATGTTATAGGTGTTCCCAGTCACATACGGGTGATGCGTGTGACAAAACTAAAGAAAACTCAAATTGTCTTATTGTGGTAGTAAACATTTTGCTACCGGACAAGGATTGTCCTGAGTTTGCAAGGCAACAGTCAATAAAAGTTGTTATGTCACAGGAATGCATTTCCTACATAGAAGCAGCCTCCCGTTTCCCGTCTGTCCAACGTTCCTATGCAGGATATTGCTAAGGAATTGTTCTCCCCTCCTATATACACAAATGTTATCCCCCATCAAAGGAAATCTAATACCACTCCTTTCACCAAGTCCTATCGCAAAACTGTTTTGCAATCTCCCCGTCCCCGCGCTCCTCTAGCAAAGGGATTTGATAGACAAGCTCATCAAGCCCTAGTTGGTAATTGCTCCTCTTCCCTTCCCAATGGTTGTGCACTCGGGCAGGGTGTTGATAATTCACTGATTCCCGCAAGGATCTGTTAGTTGCTCTTACAGAAACCCTTGTAAGCATAATCTCAACCTGCGATGAACTTCCCTTACCGTCCAACGTTGCCCAAAACCTACTCAAGATATTCAAGATCCTTAATAATGGCTCCACTGAACTTCCTCAGTGGAACAGAAAAGTGTTCGGCCTAAAAGCCTGAACTACTCATATTGTTTCACTATATAATCCTGTTATTGTTGCCCCTCGGAGACAGGCTGTTGCCTGAGACCGATTCAGGGTTGTCAGGTTTCCTCCTGTCTAAGGGAGGACCGGAATGATGGGTATGGAGGTAGTGCCATCCTTATCCGGCACTCCTCTCCTTATTCCCGTATCCCTCCTCCCTTCTCACAGTCAACAGATAATGCTGTTGCTGTGAGAGCCTTTAATATCTCCTTTCTTTCTGTTTATATTCCTCATCCTTCCTCTTCCCTTTTCCTTGAGCTAAAGTCTATTATTTCTTCGCTTCCTCTTCCCTGTGCTGGTCCTGGGTGATTTTAACACCCATCACACTTTGTGGGGGTGTTATTTACTGTGATGGATTCTCTCCTTCGTTGGTGGATATGATTGATGATGTTGATCTCTGCATCCTCAATGATGGTTCACCGACCCGTAGGGTTAATCCGAATCAGAATCCTAGGACTGCTATTGACCTTTCCTTATCATCTCCTTCTCTTGCTTCCTTACTATCATGGTCCGTACTTCCTTCCACCTATGGTAGTGATCATTTCCCAATTCTTTTGTTCGATTGATAATCGACTTCCTAACCCACTTAATACTCACCCGCTTCTAAATTTAATTAAAAAAAGCCAACTGGAATGAGTATGCTGACTCTGTGGATCGCATGTTGGATAGTCTTCCTGATTCTGTTAATTATGAGAATGTCATTCTTTGCTATGATCGGTT
The DNA here is from genome assembly GCA_037178615.1 of Dione vanillae. Taxonomy (NCBI): domain Eukaryota; kingdom Metazoa; phylum Arthropoda; class Insecta; order Lepidoptera; family Nymphalidae; genus Dione; species Dione vanillae. The sequence continues at coordinate 6,679 of JAZFAU010000021.1, forward strand.
TGTCTCTGTCATTTTATCTGCAGCTGACTTACATATCCCCAAAAAACATTCCATTCAGAATCGGCTGCCTTCCAATCCCTGGTGGGATCAGGAAGCTCTGATTCTGTCAATCGGCGAACATCTGCTGAGGTGTCATACGCAGCCTGTATGACAATGGAAAATTATATTGATTTTAAACGAAGCGATGCTAATTTCAGGAAACTTATTTGGAAGAAGAAAAGAGTTGGGTGGGTTAATTTCTGTGAATCCCCTTAATCCCTCGCACTCCTTCCTCTGTTGTGTGGACAATGTTAAGAGGTTTCGCCGATCTCTTAGCAGTTATCCCTAGTCCTAATTCCAATAATCCGTCTAAATGGCTTAACGATTTTGCTGAACAAATGGCTCCTCCTTTCGTTCCGCCCTCTGATTTGTCCCTTTGAGTTGCCGATTGAGTCTTCAGAGGAAATGGATGATCCCTTTCTTTTGGAAGAGCTCAAAGCGTCTTAACGGATTTGAAGGACACTAGTCCAGGCGAAGATGGTGTCCCTTAGTTCATCTCATAACAAAATTGAATGAAAAATCTTAAACTTTCGATTTTTTAAATTTGATCAATATATATTTCAATCAGGCAACATTCCCAGTTCATGGAAATCCCAGTTTGTTATCCCTATCCTTAAGCCTGGAAAATGCCCTTCTGATCCGGATTCCTATAGACCCATTGCGCTATCATCTACATTAGCAAAATTACTGAACGGCTTTTGAAAACCGTTTGGAATGGATATTGGAAAGCAGAAATCTCTTAGCTCCCTCTCAGTTTGGCTTTAGAAAGGGGGTTAGTACGGTAGATAGTCTCAGTATTTTTACTACAGACATTCGACGAGCTTTTGCCAAAGGAGAGTATTTGGTGGGTGTTTTCCTAGATGTTGCTCTGCTTATGATAATGTCAATCTTCCGATGCTCAGGCAGAAAATGCAACAGCTGAGTATTCCGATGAGGAGGAGTCATTTCATTTGTAATTTGCTAACCGGTCGTACGGTATCTGTTAAACACCCGCTTCTTACTGTACCTTCCAGACTCGTCTGGAAAGGTCTTCCTCAGGGTTCCGCTCTTAGTCCTCTGTTATATAACATTTATACACATGACCTCGAATTAGCTGTTAACAATTTTTGTAACATCCTTCAATATGCTGATGACATCGTCCTTTATTACAGCTCAAATTCTGTACAGGACATAACTTTTCGCTTAAATTCTGCTTTGCACTATCTGATCAATGGTTGTTTATCATGGCCTTGCACTATCCATTGCAAAGTGCCAAGTGGTGGTATTCTCTAAAAAGAGGAGTACTCCAAATTTTCATATAATGTATGATGGTACTCCTATTCAGGTAACGGATACTGCGAAATTTCTTGGCATAGTACTCGATAACTACTGAACTGGAATTGCGCACGCTGAATATCTCAGTAAAAAATGCGAAAAAGGCATATAACGCTTTAAGAGCTGTATCTGGTGTGTGGTGGGGTGCACACCCTTATACTCAAAAGCTTCTGTACGGTGCTCTTATCCGTAGTCATATTGATTATGCTTTTATTTGTTCTGGACCCATTCAACAAAGTAGCCACAGAAAAACTTAATCGTATTCAGTACAAATGCCTGCGCATTATCCTAGGAGCAATGAAGTCTACTCCTACCAACGCACTTCAAGTGGAATGTGTTGATCCCCCCTTGCCTATTCGTAGACAATTCCTTGCAGACCGATTTGTGGGTAAAATGCTGCAGCTTTCGTCCCATCCTCTGTGGTCTAAGCTAACTGAGCTAGCTGGCCTATTACCCCGTAATAAGCCTTTACCATACCTGCTTAATAGCTTCCTTAAGTTCACTAATCTTCCAAATCCTCTGTCACGTTTTCCATCTAATCCTTTGTATTGTACACCGTACAATGCATTGGTTTATTTTCCACATATCATCACAGATCTTGGCTTGACCAAGGGTGATCCGGGCACTAACACAAAATTTCTAGAGGCAGTAAATGAAAAATGGTTGAATTACTTACACATCTACACTGATGCTTCAAAGCTTTCAAAAGAAGGCTGTGTTGGTGCAGCTTGCTGGATTCCAAAATTCAAATTATTTTACAATTCAAATGTCCCCCCGAGTCCTCAGTGTTTACAGGTGAGGCTGTTGCTTTATTAGAAGCAATCCTGTTCTCACAGTCCCATAACGTTAAACAAACTGTTATTTTTACTGACTCACTAAGCTGCTTAATGGCTATAAAGGGTAACCCGTTTCAAAGTAAATTAAGATCTTCAATTGTTTTAAGGATTCGTGAAGAATTATACTCATGTCATCTCAAGGGTTTGGATATTACTCTGGTTTGGATCCCAGGCCATTCTGGAATCAGTGGGAACGAATCTGCAGACTCTTGTGCTAAATTAGCTGTCCAGTGTGGTACCTTGGAACATTTTGTTAATTCGGCTCATGATCTGTTGTCTCTTGCAAGAACTCATTTTGATAAGTCCTGGTCTAAATACTGGGATACGTCAAAATCTCAGAAAGGAAAATATTACGCATTTCTTCAACCTGATATCCCAAAGCGTCCTTGGTTTTACTCTCAAAAATTTGCAGAACGGAAAGTTATTTCAACAATTTGTCGTTTACGCCTTGGACATGCATGTACACCTATTCATCTGGCCAAGATCAGGGTCAGGGACCATTCACTGTGTGAATGTGGCCTAGACGACGGTTCTCGTGCCCATATCCTTTTTTCTGCCCCAAATTAGCTCGCCCCATTTATGATGTCCTCCCTCTTAAAGTCCCTCGCCCCCTTAATGTTCAATGTTTGTTAATGTTTGTGTTTAGTCCTTTGTGTAAATTTTTGTGTAAATATATTAAATATAACAATATTAGAGTATAAGCTAACACCCATGTAAATATATTGTTTATTACTAACCCCATTTATTATCTGTATATATTGTAGATATCTGTGATTTTGTTATAGGTGAAGGATTTAAACTGGATCTCTTTAAACATGCATACTCCAACTGTGTAATGATATCTCTTTTTTACCGTACATTCTCCTTTGTGTGTTCTCCATTCAACGTTACATTGGCGAAGTAAATTGTGCTCAACTGGCACACTCGAAACGCCATTAATAAAGAGAAGAAGAAGAAGAAGAAGAATAATATTTAACATTCGTATTTGTTTGTGGCTAAATCATTTTATTAATTTTACTAATTAAAAGGTAATTATGACTAAATCATAGTTCTTGATTTTGATTAAATTATTTTATATTTATTTTTATTAAAAATCAGTTTGAGATATAGTATTTTCCTAAGTAATTGAGGAAACATTTTTTAACATTAGGCCACTATCCATGACCTAAAAACACAACTATCCCCTTATAAAGAGATCAATTAAAGCATTATTTACTTTTTTTAGTATGTAGGCAGAGGGAACCGTGGAAACTCAGTACACTCCGTTTTCCCGCTTCACGCTTTCTTCAAGGCGTTATTCGTTATGCGGGATAAAGCGTGAAGCTACAACAAGGTCGTTGATTGATATTCTTATATATAATAATTTAATAATTTTTCTTTGTCGTAGGTGTTATTCGTAACCCTTTCAGTCAACCAAGTTCCTTGTCCCTAACAAACTTATAAGGAGAGTAGTTAAAAATTTTCTTTTTTAAAGTGTTCCACAAACTGAAACCGTCTAATGGAGGGAGCCATTAAGCATTCATCGATTCTTAATTTATCTTACTTTTTGATTTTTCTTCTTACAAAACGCAAAGTTGAACGCGAACGCTTTCTTAGATCCCTTTATTAAGTGCCGTAAATCTTAAATTTATTGTTTTATCGGTAATTTGGACGGTTTAATCTCATTGAATTATAATTTTTAAACTTTTCAAGTGTAAAAAATGTCGATGAATTTTCAGTCTAAAACCTGGTTTTGGCTAAAAGGCTTATGTATGAAATTAAATGTTGAAAAATTTAACATAGTGGAGTTTGAAACCTGGATGCTTTTTAAATACTTTACTTAACATAACATGCGATCTAAGTCGGAAGATTTTATAACATCTGAGCTTAAAAGCTGGATTCAATAAATAATGAATTATTATTATATTTCCTTTTTGCTTTTTTATTTTTTTACTACAGATTACGTTTAAAACCTTATTTGAAACGATACTACAATTGACAAATTCAAAAAAAACAAATTGACAGTGCTAAAATAACTTATTAAATACATACAACTTATTAAGAAATTTACCTATAAATATTATAAATAATGGAAACTTATGGGTATCCCTACCAATTTCCGCAACAAGAAGATTATCCTGAACATTGTAAGCTCTTGTTAAGAACTATATATGTACATACGAGTATAGTAGAATTAATTAAATAAGATAAAAAATGGATATTTTAATACAATCACTTTACTTTTACTTTTCTATATATTAAATGCTATATATCTAGGCTATGATTTCAATATGGCACAGTAGCTAACTATAAATATGATGGTATAAGGTTCGATTCTAGCCCAATAAAATGAATTATGCATCTAAAAAAACGTATACCGATACTTTTAATGATCAACTGAAAATTCAAACTTTTAGTGTCCCGTGGTCATCCCGATCACGGTGATGGGATTGAGTACTATGGAATGACTTCTGTCAACGACAAGAGAGGCAAGCGGTAGGTTTTTTTATGTCTTTACGCTGTATCCCGCACAAGGCAGGGTAGGCAGAGGGAACTGCAGGAACAGTGGAACCTAGTGTTAGGACACTCCGTTACTTAGTCCCTGCTTCCTCTGGTCTTTTTTTGAGGCATTGCGTGTTGAGTGGCGGAACTCAACGCCACACTTTACCTAGTTTCCAGAACGAAGAAAATGGAAATAGAAAAATCCATCTTCCCCGAGTAAAATCGAACCACAAACTGGCGCGTTTTTGAAGGTTGTCTATAGAATTCCAGTTAATGCAAAGATAATGTAAAAGAAGGTAAAGTAGCATTGTTGAAGATTTAGAGAGAACTAAATGAAGGTTATTTATTTATGATTTATTATTATTTTAAAAAAGTTATATATTATGGAATTTGAACCAATGTCTCTTGAAACCGTCCTACAACTTTGACTACTAAGCTATGCGTTTTTTCAACAAGCTGCGTCGTAATTCTTATACGCTCTATACACATTATTGCGTATTAAGTAATAAGATTATTTTAATAATTTGAACGAATACAAGAAAAATCCAGTTTTTAATATTTTGCTCATCCGTGCTTTTGCGGCGATCACTTGTATTTAAAAAAAACAAAAAGTATGAGAAGTAACCGATTTTCTAAATACATTAATGCATCAGTTACTTACCCCAAACAATTAAAACGATATCTAACACAAATAAATAGAGAAAATTTCATACTAAATAAATACATTACACAAAACTAAACTAGAAATCAGCCTTTAAGTACGTGTTAATTAACTTTAATACATATAGCCTTGCTGTTATCAAACTTGAGCCATAACGGTTGGAAGTTGAAATGGTCATCTGAATTGAGTATGTGTTTATTGTTGGATGCTAGTGGTTAGTGGTGAGCCAGTATATTACCCTACATTCGCTTTATTTATGTCATTAATTATAATAATTATTACGAAAACTTGCTACGTACTGTTGTGTTTAATTATAAGTGCTTTTGTTTGGGAAAATGCTACTTTTGAATAAATTTGGCTCAGAAATATTTGGTTCTGTTAGATTTTTCTTAAAATATGGAAGAAAATGTAAGTAAAATGTACCAAAGGTTAAGGACCGTTATATATGGGTTTTGTTCAAAAACTAAGCTTATTATAAGAATCGTCTAATCGTCTAATGAATTACAGTCTGTATGAGATGTCATTCATTTAGTGGAAATTGCTTGAAGTATTTTTCAAAACAAACTTTCAATAAAATAGAAATTATTATTAACATAATATTAACTGTAATAAAGTAGAAGTCTTTTACTTTGTCATAATAAAATAATAGTTAACCTCAAAAGTAAATATAAAATTGTGAGAATTATTTATATAGTTAGGAATAAATTATAAAAAGATGGTAATATTAGATGATAAAGACTATAACAGCGATGATTTATTTCAATTAGGGCATTTGTACTTAGACAACTGCCCGTACTGGAAGGGAACTACCCTGAAGTGTAGTTATTGAGCGATTTATATCTAAAAGTGATTTATAAATAAAAGGAATCTATGTCCGAATATACTCGAAACATATGATGTATTTCGATATTTTTCTTTTAAAATTAACTTTTACCACTGCTGTTCTCTCTTTCTTTCTCTCTATCTACATATATATATATATATATATATATATATATATATATATATATATATATATATATATATATATATATATATATATATATATATATATATATATATATATATATATATATATATATATATATATATATATATATATATATATATATATATATATATATATATATATATATATATATATATATATATATATTACATTCATAGCACTAGCCGATCAAAATCTCGTCGCACAAAGCAAGATAGCAAGAGATCAAGATCAAGAACTATATCAGATTCCCGCTCCCGAAGCCGTAGTGTATCCCGGTCTACCCACTCTGCGACACGATCGGTCAGAAGTCAATCTGCTTCTGGAATTAAAAGGGACAGCCTGAAAGAACCAGGGCTTTTGGATGCCTTTAGAGTGCTTTATTTGACACGTTAGTATTTATTATGTGAGCTTTTTTTATTTTGCTGAATGTGAAAAAAAATATGATTTTAGGACAAATTGTAAACAACAAATTTATAGATAGACTAGATATTGTAATTTTTTTATGACAAAACTACGTCTTCTTAAGAGAAATATACGAAGTGTCATAGGGATCAAAGAGCAGCTCAGAGTAACGTCTGGGTTTTGCAACTCGAGTGGAAAATCTACCGTCTAATGTTTGACTATCTATTTCTACCTCTTGCTTCCTAAATAAATTCGAAATGCCATATTCATCTTCGAAAGACGTTCTAGAAATTATTAGTAATAGTTCTAGACAGGTCAAGATTTTTAGCTATAGAGAGATTTCGCTGTTATATCTCTCGCTCCTACTTCAACATTTGTTGTAAATTAGCCCGTTAGTAATATGTAATTAAATACATAAAATAATCTGACACTTTATTCCGCTCATATCAGGTAAGCAGAGGGAACTACTATGAGAACCTAGTGCTAAAACACTCCATCCCCTGCTTTCCGCCTTTCGTGGTATTGGGTGTCAATTGAGGAAACTCAATGACGCGCCTTCCCTAGTTGCTCGGGCGAAGAAAATGAAAGTGTAATAAATAATTCCCCCTGAACGGGAATTGAACTCAGAAACAGTCCCGTTTTTACATAGACACTGCACTACAACAGTCCTAAATATATAGTTTAGAAGTCATTTACTTAATAAATATTCTTTTTCGTACAGTAATTGTATATACGTACAGTTACATCACTATTTTCTCATACGTCGTAATACGTATCTATTGAAACCGTTTTAAAGCGATTATTCCATTCAATGTATTAATATAATATGCAGATTAATTAATATAATTAATAGCTGGATTTAAACTTATTTCAATTTTAAATTATTAACAATAAGTTCGTTATGATTTCAATTTATGACGATTAATGTGAGTACAATGGATGGTCGACTGTATATGTATGTATTAATATGTTATTAATATAAAATAAGTGCAGTAGCTGAACAACGTATCTATGACACAGTAAGAAATTGATGAAAAAGGAGATTTTCTAAACGGAAAAGAGTTTTCTCTGGAGACTCCCACAAAATCATAAACATTCGTTCAAATATACATTATAAATTTAACTACTGTAATATTATATAATGGGAATTTTATAGCTTCTTATCTGTAAACTTGAATTTATTGTGATTTTATCTTACAACTAATATCGACTCTATGTAGGAATTCTCTGTAGGTTATTTTTGCTTTTACAGTTAGTAGTGTTTTTCAAAACAAAGAAAGTTCGAGTTATACATAATGTAACTAAAATTAAAGACTAACTACCGTGACTGAGTAAGGCAATTTTTTTTGTCTTCACGGTTTATCCCACACAGGGTAGGCGGAGGGGACTGCAGTAACCATATGAACCTAGTGTTAGGACACTCCGTTGCTTTGTCCCTGCTTTCTCTGTCCCCGCTTTCCGCCTTTTTCGAGGCATTGCTTATTGAGTGGCGGAAATCAACGCCCCGCTTGGGATCCACCAACTTGTAGGAAACTAGTCCGCCACGCTGATTAAAGTTGGCCAATCTGTTCAGATGAAACTAATTGGCAATATTTGAACCTAATAATATTTTCAGCTAGCAAACACAAAAAGAACACAACAAAATATTTAGCAACAAAGAAGAAACAGGATCGCATACAAGAAATATTGAAAAGTGACGGCCTCGGATCTAAGAAATGGTTGTTCTATCCAAGACATGGTACAGTGTCTTCGACTAAAACGGAAAGCAATTGCGATAGAAGAGTTAAAATCGATGGAGATTTCTTCAGAAAATATAAGAAAAATAAACGAGTGGATAACGATGCACCTATAGCGAAGTTACAAAGATGGGAGCTTATTTTGTATAAAAAGTTAGGGTTTATACAGGCTGTATAGTGGTTATATAGGCTGTAATATTTATATACGTATAATACAGCCTCTGTATAAAGTTTAACGTTATTTATACATGCTGTATGGAATTATATTGCTTTTTAAGCTGGTTTTAATTGGATGTGTTACTTAATATATATTCACTGCCGTCGTTTACGTTTCTTATTATTGTGTAATGATGATAAAGAAGATGTTTCAAAATGTAGAACTTTGTTTTCTTTTAAATAACCTGTCTCTGGATCTTTTATTTATAGCCTTATTTAAATTAATTATATCTAAGTTTAAAAAACTACATTTGAATTAATTAGGATATTCATGACATTATTGACAGTGCACAGACAGGTTTTTTTGGTTCTTTTACATACATAAATGCTCTCAATAGAAGTTTTATTTAATATTTATTTATTTATTTATTTAATATTTGGGTTACAAATAGATATAGAATACAGTCTAATTACATAGATTGATGAGACATAAAATACACTCTAATATTTTAACACAATAAGAGAAAAATTATTGGACAATATTAAAAGTATATAATTAAGTTAATTTAAGGTAATATAAGATTGTTACAAATATTATCTTTAAATTTAATCAAAGATAAATGGAATATACCAATGTTCCCAAAATGCTTAATATTCGCGAGAAGCTCTAATTAGAAAACAGTTTATGTATTTTTCTTATAGGCCTGTTAAAATTTTACAGTATTTATATAATACGCTAGAATACGCATAGAATACGCTATGCAAAACTTGTGGGGTGTAGGGGTTTTGCAAAGTCCCTAACTTTGAATGATTTTCTAAATAAGAGCATACCAGTGACTTATTAGCTATCACAAAACCGACTAAAAGTGTGAAAGTAAATTACAATATACAGAGGACAGTCGTGGAGCAATGTCTGCCTATAAACGCGACGGTTAGTGCGTTCGATTCCCATTTGGGGAAGATAGATTCTTTATTTATATTTTCGCTCTGGCAACGAGGCAAGCGTGGCGTTGAGGTTTGCCACCTAACTCGTAATGTCTCGAAAAGGTGGAAAGTGGGTAACGGAGTGTCTTAACACTAGGTTTTCACGGTTCCCCCTGCCGACCCTGCTATGTACCTGATAAAGCGTGAAGCTAAAAAAATCTATATGCAAAGACTACATACTATAGTATTTTCTGCACTTTAGCTATAGTCTTAAATGCTATGTAAGCGGTAAATTTAAGCATTAGCTTGCTTGGTGTAATGGTCCATAGAGCACTGGAAGTTTTAAATTAGTACCGAATTGTGGGGATATCGTGTGGAAAATTGACGCGTGTGAAAACTTTTATTGTTTAAGTAAAAGTTTGCTCATTTGCTTACGTTTTTACCAGTTAAAATGAAATCTCTTTTGATAATAATAATAATAATTATTATTATTATTAAAAGCGATTTTATTTTAACTTGATTTAATGTTTAAATTGTATACGAATTACACTAAAAAATTATAAAAAATATTTCGGATTTAAGTGGTATATGCGTACTGAGGGTTCTATACTAATTTTATGATAAAAAAATAACTTCAACGACACAAGATATATTATCATAAATTTCTGTTGACCTTGCTGAATAATGATTTCTTTTTTTTAGCTTCACGCTTTATCCTGCACATGGCAGGGTAAGCAGAGGGAATTGCAGGAACTATTGGAACCTAGTTAACTTAGAAACTCCGTTGCTTAGTCCCCGATTTTTCCGTCTCCGCTTTCCGCCTTTTTTCGAGGCATTGCGTGTTGAGTGGCGGAACTCAACGCCGCGCTTTGCCTAGGTGCGGCATAGGTTTGCCAGAGCGAAGAAAATGGAAATAGAAAAATCTATTTTCCAAATCGAACCCTTACGTAAAGTTATATATAATACAAATTTAATTTGTTTTATAATGTGTGTTAGAAGCTTTAATATCGAAATCATCATCATTATACATTATTTGCGTGGGGATTTTAATTGCGCACACTTAGAATTTTGCGTTTGGTAACGTTTTGAAGATCTCGAAGAAGCGAATTGGTGGAAAATATAGCCTACGACCGAACTTGAATAGTTCAATTGATCATTTACGCGTGCTGTTTGTTAGTCGCAAAGATTGTGTCTTTAACCAAAAAAAATCTAACTTTACCATCCCTAAAAAGTGTTAAGCTAATAAAAGGAAGCGCATCTGCGCTGGAAACTAGGCAACGCTCGGCGTTGAGTTCCGCCACTCAAAGGCTATATCTCGAAAAGGCGGGAAACAGGGATCAGAGCTTTTTAACACTAGATTCCCACGTTTCCTGCGTTTTCGTTTGCCTAGCCTGCTATATGCGGAATAAGGCATTAAACTAAAAAATATATATCAAACTTTATGAATATCAAAGTCATAACAGTTATTAGACACTATTACAACAATTCTACTTATATTTCTTCTTTCCTATAATACGATATTGCAACACTTCTCCGCTGTATAATAATATCATGTGAAAATAAAAAAAATAACTTTATGTTTAATCAAAAGTACATTGTTAAATTTGTCTGCTAACGCTACAATTTCAAACGCTCAGGCAGTTTTATGTCATGTACACGTACATGCTTTGCTGTTATAGCACGTTTAATTCACAATTTATGTTGGAAACTTCGTGCACTTCACGATACTAAAACTCATATACATATGATATGGTACTTTACATTTATTAACTTTGGTTATTATTAAATATTTTGTGTTAAAACTGGAAAAAGACGTGTAATATCGCAGGTTTTTACGTTTTAAGCACCTGTATTACTTTGTGTTTTTTTTAATATGTTATGATATTGTTTTTTTTTAGTTTCACGCTTTATACTGCTCATAGCAGGGTAGGCAGAGAGAACCGCAGAAACCCTGGAAATCTAGAGTTAAGATTTACTTACACACTCTGTCAAAAAATCCACTTTCCCCGAGTAGTAATTGAACCCACAAACCGTCCCGTCAGGTAGACGCTGTGCCTCTACGCCCTGATGGTTCTCATCCTGATTATTTTAGGAAGAAGAAGAATTGTATCTTTGTATTATTTAACTAGTACCTTTAGTTTTTTTTTGTAGCTTTATGCTTTATCCCACATATTGCAGGGTAGGCAGAGGGAACTGCAGGAACCATATGAATCTAGTGTTAAGACACTCCGTTGCTTAGTTCCTGCTTGTTCCGTCCCCACTTTCCGCCTTTTTTGAGGCAATGCGTGTTGAGTGGCGGACCTCAACGCCGCGCTTTTGCCTTAAAATTCTAAGTCTTTTATCTGGATATAAATTTATTAGTACTATTTTTACACACATGTATATTCTCATTTACACTCTAATAAAAATATGTTTGCTTTATACCCATAGATTGACTGGAAGATTTGCCAGTTTTTGTATTCATGTCTTGTTGCAGATTGCAATAAAGAGTATATTATTTTTCTATGCAATAAAAATTTACTGCGTGAAAACTAATAATTATTATGTTCTAAAACATTAATACTATTATGGATTAGGTCAATTGAGTTTCAATTAACATTTTTATGTTAGGAATTATAGGTTCAGGTTTCATTGAATGAAGAAGAACGTGTTCGGATGGTTTGGGCATGTTTAAAGAATGAGTGATGAAAGAATGGTAAAAAAAAATATGAAGCAAAAGACACTCCGTTGACCTCCGTTAACCTAATCAGGTACCTATATTATCTCTTAGTCTAGTTAGGAGAAATCAGTACTTTCGAAAACACTATATCGAAGACCCTGGAGGAAGGTCACGTACATAAGGTCCTCCCGGTAAGCATTTAAATGACAATGGGTAAGGCGAAAGATGTTTGTAGGGACCGCAGTGTTTGGCACTCCGTTCTATTCTTGCTCTTCATATTTTTGAGAAATTATAGTATCGTATATTTCTTATAAAAGTCTATTTCTTATTTATTATTCGTGCATTCAACTGTCAAGTAGACTTGTTGTAGAACAACGGCGTTCAAATTTGTGCTATTATAATTAAAAACCAAAATCAAAATCTTGAACAAATCAAATTTACTATATAAATAATTAGTAGCCATGCAAAACTATATTACAAGATATACTTTTGATCCTAGATATATATTTTTATATAGCCCGTAATCAGCGTAAAGTAAAATTTCATTACACGTAGACATTCCGTCTCGTCGAGTATTTCTTTCGTTATAATTTTAATTCTGCCCTCACGTACCTCGCCCATGGGAGCGAGAGGTCTGGTTCGGTTTTTAGAATTATGCGATTTTTATGTTAAAACTGTCATATTTTTTTTTACATTTTCAGTTGATTTTCGTGGTAGCACTTACTGAAAAATAACAGTATTTTTTTAATTATAATTTCAGTGTAGGTAGTTAGACCCTAGTGTTAAGACAGAACGTTCTCTGATAAGAGTTGGCGAGAAATCCAGTAGATGTTCTTATCAATATAAGATTTAAAATTGTCATATTTAACAGTAATAATGCTTTTTTGAACAGATTCTTTCTATGTGAGTGAAGAACCTAAAAGATTTTTCTATAGGCCAAAAAATATGCTTTCGTTTTTGTGCATTTAAGGTACTAGGTATTTGGAGGTACTGTCCCGGTACACGAAACCTTTATGCAGGCTTCAAAGTCCATTCATAGAGATCACAGGCAGTAGATCGTCTTGGCGTAGCGTCTACCTGTAAACGTGATGGTTAGTGGGTACGATTCTCGCTCGAGGAAGATAGATTTTATATTTCCATGTTTTGCACTCTGGTAACTAGGCAAAGCGCGGCGTTGAGTTCCCCCACTCAACAAGCAATGCCTCGAAAAATGTGAAAGGCAAGGACGGAGAAAGCAGAGACTAAGCAACGCAGTGTCTTAATACTAGGTTCTGCATTCTTCCTATAGTCCCTACAATTCCTTCTGCCTATCCTACCATGTGCAGGATAAAGCGTGAAGAAAAAGAAACAGGCAGTAGGAGTGGAAAATGAGGGGCTTGAAGATAAATTCCTTACTGCACATAGATGATAGACTTCTTATTGCACCATCAGTTGCAGGAATTAATCACCACTATAAAAAATGGATGTCGAAATAACGATCTAAGTCAGAATGCAAGTAAGACAAGAATATAAGACTTTTGCAAATGAAAAGACACTAGATGAAATAGAAAATATGGAAAGGTATATTGCTGTTCGTAACATAATTAACTGTGCCTTAGCTGTTTTGTTGAGACTGTAAGATTCTGGTACCGCCGCTGTTATGCGGCAGCGAATTGCAGAAGACATTGAAAGAAAGAAGATTGCTGTGGAGATTTCAACAGTTCTTTTGGGATATATATACAGTGCTGACTCTATATATTTGATTGATTTGAAAGATTGATTATTTATAATTTTTTTGATTTATCTTGGAAGAGGTACAACGAAAATCTTAAGATAACGTTATATAATTTATATATTCCTTTACCGAGTAATAAACTTTAAAATAAAATGCAAAAAATTCTAACAATAGGTCATATAATTTAATGTACGGAACATTCATCAAAAATACCAACTCTAACTTGATCTTCTTTTTTTTTTCATTTATATTTACATTGAACTCCTGGTTCACTTGGGTTTTTAAGTAATTGCTTGCATTTGATTTGGGCGAGAAATAGAAGTGCTTTAACAAACTTAACCCCGCCCAAGGAAATTGTAAAGAAGGGGAACGCTTACAATTTGAACGACGCGAATTTCGTGATGCGTAAAAAGTAACAGCAAAATCATTCTGAGAAATTAATTCCTTTTAATGACGAATTTTTGTATTTATGATTTAAATGGCGTAACTCCGTAACGCCATCTCGCACTTTTGTAATATTTGTAGTATGACATGTTGATTAGCGTAACTTAACGCAGCTCTCTCTCTCTCTCATATTAATAGCTGGAGGACACGAAAAAAGCAAAAAAAATATTTATTTTCTCAAGTATTTTATTTGAACACACAACTTCTGCCTTTACAGTCAGAGCCTCTACCACTGAACTATGAAGGACCTTTATTTAATTTTTTAATTATTTTCTTGTTATATATTTCATCTAAATAAAGCGACAATTTGCTGTAGTCTTTCTAAAACAAATAATCCACTGTACTTAACAAATTTAAACAAATCGTAACACCAAATCAGCTTAATGTCAACAAAAATCCTATTAATACTTACACGTGACGGGCTAATCCTAAATTGCGCAAATAAAAACATTAGGCGTTTCCACTTGATCAGTCTACAACCCCTTCCTCTAATATGTTAAGTTAAATGACGCTGGAAATCGTTAAAAAGAACCCCACGGATCGAGTTAATGTCCCCTGGCTTAAATTGGGAATTCCATTTAATTGGACGATGTTTAAGGGTAATTATATTGATTAAATATAATGTACTGTCTCACAATTAAGCAGAGAGTGGAGAGCGGAGTGTTCACTCTGTGTTTACAAGAGGTGGCTAAGTCATAGTTTGACTTAGCCACTTCCTTTAGCCTTTTAGCCTCAATGTTATAAAAAAAGGAGTGAAATTTGAATTTTATCTTAAGGATAATTAAAAAAAAAACATGAATGAAAATTTTTATACTTAAATTTTTTCTAGCCAATCGCTTTGTCGTAAGATGAGTATTTAAATACATATAAGAATACCGTAATTGTGAAGACTTAACCTCTTCATATGTTGGATGACATCAAAAAATGTATGGATAATCTTTAAAAACTGTGCGCATATCCAATATATTTCTATCTGTGAATATTTAGTACAAGATATTTTTATAAAAGTCTTATCGCCTATGAATTTATGATAAAAAAGCAACTGTCCGAAATTGCTTTTACAAATATATAAGGCGTCCATTTAAAATATATATATATTTTATTGTATATAGTAAGTGAACCAGTATTTCTCATTCAAAAGTATCTTAAGCTAGTTTGTATGCCGTTTATTATTAATGAAATGAGATTATTGACCATATACAGCAGAAATTTGGGGGTTCTTGAGTACTTGAATTATTTCACAAGCAGAATGAAAAGCTCTTGTGGGGTTGTATACAAACAGTGTTACGGTAGCTGTTCGTTAATATTGATTATGATATTAATTTATAATAATATACGAGCTTTATTCTGTGACTTAATTGAAGTTAAGTTTAAAGCAATGAGTCCAGGTTGATTTCCTGATGAAGTTTCAGGAAATCCTCTCTAAATGTTTCTCTACAAGGGCCCCAAAGATTTTATATGTAAAAATTTTACTTTTACGTTGTTTATGTGTGTTTTGTTTGTGCGTTGTCTGTCAATCACCCGTAATTGGTAGAGTTTTATAAATACTACTAGCTGACCCGTGCCCACTTCGTTGGGCATCTTAATAATCATTTTTTAGTACAGAGTGTTATGTTTTAATTTCTAACTGCCAAAAGGTGAGTTATACGTAGGTATAGTTTGTATTTGCATGCTAATACAAAATTCGAAAGTAACTCTGTCCGAAAGAAAAAAAAACACCTTTTCCAAGTACCAAGTGATGAGAAAAATTACTCTGGTTATGGTAATTTTAATTGTTCAAAACTTCTCTGTAAACTGTATTGGTTGTAATGTTACCATTTGGAAGTAAAATATATTGTCTATCAGGAGATCCAACCCGAGATAAGCCAACATATAACTCCATGGGAAAGACACGGCTTTCTCATGTCAATGCCCACCACCAAGAGAATGTTTGACCTTGGGACTTGTTAATAGTGAGGGCAAAACAGATCTTCACTAAAAACTGTACCCTTTTAAACGGTATGGGTAAATCAGTGGGAATCATGGGTATATAATAATTAATAGGAATACATAAGAGAATACACATGTTTCACTCCATTATACGGCCTCCAACTCTAAATATAAGTCAACTCCTGTTTAGCAAGTTGTGGACTACAACTTACATTACCTTTTACCTAAGTTACAATGGCCTATTGTCAACTACTCATGACCAATTAGAAAGTATCGTTTTTCCCGATGCAAGGCCGTTAGTCGTTGAGGAGTTGTTCTGGAACTCCATCATCAGCTAGACTTCATCATATGCATGTTGACTAATATCAATTGCTTAGCGACTATGTTAAAGAAATAGAACCAAACCCGTAAAACAGTTACTTATTATTAAGTTCTCATGACCATTTGTGGTCTTCATCAACAGTTCCACTTCATCAAATGTTATTATTCGTGAGAAAATGACCAAGATTCTTTGAAAAAAACCGAAATCACTATAGGTGTGCCTATAATATTTAAGGAGTTCCCTCGTTTTCAGGATCCCATCACCAGATTTTGATTTTTTTATATAGCCTATGACACTCAGCAATAATGTAACTTTCTATTGGTGAAAGAATTTTTAAAATCGGTTCAGTAGATCCCGAGATTACCCCTTACAATTTACAAACACACAAACTTTACCTCTTTATATAATAGTATAGATTATTCGACTCCTACCCCGTGACCACAGACTACTGTAAAGTGTTCGAAACGTCAGAATCTGGAAAATGATAATATACGCGAATAATCCGTTCAAATTGTTTTATAATTTATAGCTTGTGTAAGCTCAACTTAAGCGTTTATATTCATACATATTTGTCTGTACATTGAACAATACTTCAAAAAGCTCACTCATACAAAAAGCTTACACTACAGTTAAAGCACAATAATAACCTAACTAACGCTATTACTTCCGCAATTTGTAACTAAAGTTCCGCAATGGTATAAATCTTTAACGGTTCAATTTTGCCGCACCGAGATATCGACATAATACTCAAACATGCCTCAAGGCGACTATTAAGAGTACAGCGTACATAACATTTGAAATAGTTCCCCCTTATAGTATAGTATGTGCACAGAAGTTCTTCATCGCCCTTTGCATCCGAATTACCTTAGGGAATGTGTTGAAGGCGCAGTATATGTGTTTCAGTTGGATATTTTTCTACGAGATGTTTTTTTTTGTTAATAGCTTAAACTTGAATTACGATCTATATTGTCCTGAGATCGTTTAGGTACAAATAGTAGATTTTTTATAAATAATTTTATTTATTTTTTTATTATTTTGTATATATTGTAAATTAGTTTTATTTATTTTATTTATTTATTGGAAATATTTACACCATCGACTTATCACTAACGCATTCACTTAGCTGTAGATACAGGGTATTATATCTAGGTGAATAAATCATTACAGGTGTAAACAACATTGACCTTAAATTAAGATTCACTAAAACATTCGTTCTTGACATTTTTATATATTATATATTATACTATGTTGACAATTGAAGAAAAAATTACTTAGCACAATTCACTTCCCAGTATATACAGGATCTTGATACAGTAGTTAACTCTTCAAAGACCACTTCTGGGATGTAAATCAGGAAATGGACTGTCTTAATAGTAACTTATCTTGCATATGACAAGCCATAAACATAAAGCTAAAAACATAACCGACAATTGAGAAAAATTAAAAATCTAGATTATTTTTATATACAAAAATAAATAATAAAACACTCAATTCCTAATTTAAGTACATATCTAAAATAAGTACTTAATAAAATTATCACCAATTTCCACATAAACCAACTCTAGGGTTAAAGACTTTAATTTAAGCATTAGAACGTTTCCAATATTAACAAGTTAATTGCAAAGACCGTAGATTATTAGAACGAAGCGTGCACACATTTATCATCTCGCTCCTAACACACAATATTCGGGATCACAACAATTTCGTATAATTTATCGTCGTCATTCCCCGCCGGGGGCGATGGGGGACTAATGTAACAGAAATGGTTCAATATTTTTAGATATATGTATACAAATTTAAACATAGTAGCGGAATTAGAACGAGTGTCTCTTAAATATTAGTTTCAAATATCAGAAGTGTTCAATCTCAAGAAATATTGGTTCAAATTAAAAATCTATAACTGACGGAGACAAACTAAGTAAACTTACGAAGATCTTTTCTGTAATCACCTAAGACTTTAAAAATAGCCCAAAAAGCAATACGTGTCTATGAGAGATGATCGACCAAGAGTTAGTCTTCAAGGAAATACTTTTAAGGAAATGGAACCGGATTAGACATCTTTGAAGACCTGACAGCCACATTGTTTGGAGGCAATGAAATTACAAGTGCAAGGCACAAGAAGATCTGGCCTTACTTGCTTTACTTGGAGACACTCATTTAAGTGGACTGAAGAATGTCGCACAAAATGACGAGAAATGAAAATATTTTCTGCAAACCCTGATGAATTAAAGTCACAATCAAGATCAAAGTCAAATATTTCGTGTACTATGTACAGCTTTTGATTCATTTTTATATATTGAGCCAAAGCTGCAAATAAAAACTAACTTGTAAATACTCTGCTCTTAAACAAATGTGGTAAAATCGTTGCAATAAAAAGACAGACAAAATTTTACGTCTGAAATATCTACGTATGTACGGCACTGGTCACTTGAACATCTCATATAAGCGAACATCCAGTGTTATTGATAGGAGCAATCTATCGCAGATCAGAAAACTCCAAAGTCAGGAGATAAAATAACTTATATTGATCTGTTTGATTTTTGTGAATATGCTTTAGCTTTACCCTCAAAGCTGGTAATTTATTCACCATTCTCCTTATAAACTTGATGGTAAATGGTTACTTACGTTTTATATATTTTTTATTTGTTATTTCATACTAAGCAAAAATATAGAAATTTGAACGCAGCAGGATTTGAACCTGCGCCTCTTAGAAACTGTCCAAGGATGGGCGATGCACTCTAAAACGTATATAAAACGTAACAATAGCACTGAGTATATTTAACATTATCTTATCTTAAAAGTACAAATAGTATAAATGTAAAAGTAGTAAAATAAGGACCGTCGTGGTGCAGAAGCCTAGTGTCTGCGTATAAACACAAGAGTTAGATGATTTTTTTCATTTTTCGTTTTGCCACCTAGACAAGCGCGGCGTTGGGTTTCGTCACTTAATATATAATGCCAGGAAAACGCGGAAACCTGGAAAAGGAATGTCTTAACACTGGATTTCCAAAGCTCCTAGCTTACCCTTTTACTTATTGGGATAAAGCGTGAAGTTAAAAATAGCTTATTAAAATACGTCCACCTTGACATGTTATTAAACTGAATCTAAAATATACAACAAACGAAAATAAAACGAAGAAAAGAAACAAAGAAGGGAGTTCGTCGAATTGCAAGCATCTACTGTCAGTAAAAGTTTTGTCATTCACCCCCGGGTAGATGACCCAATGAATATGATGCATCTTCTATGTGACAAGACCGTCCTGGCTCGATCGATGGTTTTTGTTTACTAATAGACCATATGCGTATAATTATGATAAAATAATGATCATATTTATGCAACTGTGGATTTAAATATTTATAAATGAGTATTAAATGTGTACTAAATAATTGAAAATATATAATACTATATTACTTACACTTACCAAAAGTAATAAGTACTGTTCGTTTGCTGTGCCAGTTTTTCAAAAAAATTATCAGTCGAAATAGAAAAGAAAAAGTCGAATTCTTCCACGGTATTGGAGCACAGATTACTTACCAATTGTTCTAAATGTTTGGGAGTCAATGAAAAATACTAAAAGTAATTTATATGAGTCTAATATTTTTAGAAAAAGTGTAATGTAACGTAGCAGGCTCTGAACCACAACCTCTCGGAAACAGTCTATGCTCTCTGACCACAAAGCTTAATGGTCTCATAAAGCTACTGCATTTATTATATGCTACGATTATTATTATTATTGAAAAAAATTCAATTGGTAAGAGAAATTTCTATTTATCAAGCACTTTTATTATTATGAAATATTATTCGTAACTAAGAAAAGAAAAATTATATATATTATAATAATGTTTAGTAAAGGCAGAAAATAAAAAAGAATTAAATATATATATATATATATATATATATATATATATATATATATATATATATATATATATATATATATATATATATATATATATATATATATATATATATATATATATATATATTTTCATATAAAAAGTCTATGTGATAAAAATAAATTAAAATGAGATAAAATTCTGTAAATCAATCTTTTAGTAGATTCTTTTTAATTCAAAATCGAGAAACATTTGGTTTTCTCTAAGTTTCAATCAATTAATTCCCCTTTAATTTCAACGAGTGGATTGAACGTAATTCCTTTCAAAATAAATCGATCGCCAAATTGATATTGCCCGATTAGTCACAGAAAGCTATTTATTTTTATTTGTCTGATTGGATTTAAAATTGGATTTTATATAATCTTTATTTAATATTCATTTATGTTTAAATATAAATTTTTATTTATGAAATTTTAAACTTCCTACTTGTTACTTTACAAATATTTACTACATACAAACAAGAATGCCATTTCATTTCCAAGCAATTCTAATTCATTCATTAACTTCATCTAAAATGTATATTTTGAGATTAAATTGTTATCCCCGACACGAAAACAAGCACAAAACGCAATGTTAGCATTGCATACCTAGAGTACAATTCCCAAGGGTTCAGAGGGTCCAAAAATAAGGGTACATTCCCTACCTTTTAACCCAAAAAGGATGATTTCTATCCCCCAAAAGCTAAGGATTGATTCGGCTTGAACAAAATTATTGTAATTCTGAACATTTTGTACTGACATTGGAACAAGTAATTTAATTGATGACGCGTTCGATCTACTGTAATAGCGGGTGGAATTAAAAATTCGGTAGACGTGTTTCTTTTTAAGATTCCCTTCCCGTTTCATCTTGTTAAGTTTGGATTGGCAAAAAACTTCGCCGCTTTTACTTCAAGATTGACGAGGGAGTGCTTAAATACTTGCCGTACGATTTCTGAGTACTGATTGGAGGTTAGGGATTTTCTTTAATATGGATGAAAACGAAGATTTTTTTAAATATTTATTTGTACATATTTTTATTATATTGTATATACACATACAGTTATTTAATTAGTAGTGGTAAAAGATGTAGCGAGATCTAGATAGACCTTTGATAATATTTTGTTGAAAATACTGAAGAAGTCACGTAAAGAGTATGAGGTCCCCCCAGACGGCATGTATGAAGAGGTTACTAACAGTGGACGCGGCGAAAAAAACCTTTTTTTGACCACAGCGTTATGTATGTATATATATGTGTGTACATATGTTATTTTTTTTAGCTTCCCGCACATGGCAGGGTAGGCAGAGAGAACTGTAGAAACTCCAGGAACTTAGTGTTAAAACACTCCATTGCTTTCTCCGCCCTGTTTTCCGCCTTTTTCAAGGCCTTTTTTTGTTGAATGGCGGAACTCAACGCCGCGCTTTGCCTAGTTGCCAGAACGAAGAAAATGGAAATAGAAATATTTGTTGCTTTTTGGATAAACTTTTTTGGCTTCAAGCTTTTTGGCAAATATGGCAAGAAGAAGCCACTATTACTTGGTTTTGATGTATAGTGTATTAAGCAGCTATATTTTTTCTGAATGGGGATATAATCTACTATTTCATGCTTACAATCCAACGCTATCTTAATTTAAGTTAGTTAGTTAGTTAAGTTAGTTAGTTAGTTCTAAGTTATTATATTATTAACAGCACTGAAATTTAAATCTAAAACACTAATAATTACTTATAATGCCGGGGGTGATTTTTCTCCCTTTGCTTAATATAGAAGCTGCTATCTAATATATAAAAAAATAAATATTTATTTAATTTTATAATTATATACATAGTCGAGCCATAATTCAACCATTTTATTATACAAGGGGTGAATGAGTAAAACAAACTTATTGATCCCTTAGGAATTTTTTGTGTCACGCAACGTTTTACAACGGTGCTTGATGGGTCATAAAAGACCCTTGCATGAGTCATTTATGATTCGGAAAGTTCGCATATGGCGCTTTGAATTTGTCACTAGTTTGATGTTTTATGCTGATTTCTGGGGTATAATATGGGGATAATTTTATAGTATCCACGTATATTTAGGCTAATAAAACTGACATTATTAAATTATTTGATATCAAAACCTTTTATTTTATATATCAAAATTGATTTTTCGATTTCCATTTTCTTTGCTCTAGCAACTAGGCAAAGCGTGGCGTTGAGTTCAGCCACTCAACACGCAATGCCTTGAAAAAGGCGGATAGCAGGCATGGAGAAAGCAGAGACTAAGCAACGAAGTGTCTTTACACTAGGTTTCCACGGTTCCTGCAGTTCCATCTGCCTACCCTGCCATGTGCAGGATAAAACGTGAAGCTAAAAAAAAACTAAGCTACTCATTAATTTATTTTCGTTTTATATTGTATTTTAAAGGAAAATCTTCAAGTCCCGTTAATCTACACAGATAGCTTGAAATAAACTAACTTGTACAACTCACAAGCAGTCAACCAGTTTGCAACTATCACTATGATTAACGACTGTTGTATCGCCTTCGGTCCTACAGACCCAAATCCACTTTAGATTTGTTTACTCAAGTTTCAAGTAAAACAGTGTACATTTAAATGACATTAGAATAATAGATTAAGTTTAAAATTAAGCTTTATAAGCTGTGTAGCATTGAATTATTGAATTATTATTGTTTTGAGATATTGTCATAGAATAGAAATTGGAATTTGAAAGCCATTTCCTTGGCCATTTCATTAATTTAATTTAACATTTATATTTGATATTTGACTTGTTTATTGAAAAACTTACTTATATATGAATGAATATATAAAAAATATGAGTTTTAATACATTTTTCTTAAATAATTAGTTAATTTACATGCATCTTTTTCTTTTTAATTAAGTTATAATAATTATAATACATAGAAGTTGACATATACATATATGTATATCTGTCATATATGTATATATATGTATCATGTATGTATATATTATATTATGTCATGTCATATATGTATATATTTTTAATATTTTTTCAAAAAAATAAATTCTCAATACTGAACAAATCTAAACATCCCAAATCAATCATAAGAGCACGAACAATTGCCTAAACCACAAAAACCAACAAAAACTGACATGCTACATACAAATTTAGGCCGAAACGTGTCGTTAATCACAAACTCGCTCAGTAAGCTATAGGCTGATACTGGGTTAAAAATCACTCTACATAAATCTGCGGGTTATCTGCCTAAATGACCCCCGGTACCGTTTGCGGGTGAAACGGCGTTTGTACGTATATTGTATATATTTAATGTTTTATTGTATACCATTGATGCTATTTGTCAACTAATGTTTTGCGGTGCGGTCTAAATCACTCAAACTGATAAATTGGGATTAGAGGTGAATTTTTCATAGTAAAAGTCGAGATTGTATATTTTGAATACAGTTTGAAGTAATATTTCATATTGTGCCAACGAATCGTGTGAAAAGTAGCGAATTTACCTTTTTGTTGACGAGTTGTATATAATTTTGTATATATGTATATATTTTTTATAACAAGCGAGTATTTAATCTCGTGAATGGGTGTTTAAGTCCTTATTAATGGATTAAAAATAGCCTAGGCTTATTTTTAGTATTTTTATATTATTAATTCATACTAAGGATAGAAAAATACTTAAAATAAAATATTGCGGAGATATTTTTAATACTTTTTACAAGTTTTAGCTATAGAGTAGGAGAAGGCTTAGCTCAGTGGTTACAGCGATTAGACGGCTTAAATGAGACGCGGGTTCAAATTTTAGTGCGTTAAAATTTTTATGTTTTCCTTACGGCTTCCCTCACCGGTGTCAGTATGCAGCATCCCTAATTAATTTACAACATTACTTTGAAAATCGTAAAGAGAAAATATCTTGTACATCTCTATGTAAAATCTTAACGTGAGATATATTATTGTATATCTAAACTAACATATAATATATGTTATCATTCTACATATACTTTAACAATTTAAAATAATAAAGTGCAATAAATTTTCTAGTATATAATTCACAAAGTGCTTCCTTTCTATATCCTACGTTATACTCGAGTTCTAGCAAATTAATTTAAAATCACAATGCCTGTAGCTGAATCGTTTCCACTTAAATCTATTAAAAGGACAATTTATATAAAGCGCTTTGAAATGCAATTAAATTTACTTAGAAGCATTTGTTTAATATAGAAAATTATTAATATTTTATTTTATAGCTTCACGCTTTATCCCGCATATTGCAGGGTAGGCAGAGGGAACTGCAGGGGCCATATGAATCTAGTGTTAAGATACTCCGTTGCTTAGTCCCTGCTTTCTCCGTCCCCGCTTTGCGTGTTGAGTGGCGAAATTCAACGCCGGGCTTTGCCTAGAAAATTATCATATTTAGAAAAATATTTAGTTTAAAATATTTAGAAAAAGTATACAATTCTTTTTTTTTATTAGCTTCACCCTTTTATCCTGCACATGGCAGAGTAGCCAGAGGAACCGCAGGAACCATAGGAACCTAGAGCTAAGACACTCCGTTCTCTGCTTTCAGCCTTTTCGAGGTATTGCGTGTTGAGTGGCGGAGGTGAACGCTGCGATTTGCCTAGTTACTAGAGCGAACAAAATGGAAAAAGAAAAATCCATCGTCCTCGAGCGGAAATCGAACTCACAAATTGTCGCGTTTACAGGCAAATGCTACGCTTCTGCGCCACGACGTTCCTCAAACATTAAAATTAAAAGCTATAAAATAAAAACTTATAATTTTACTGTCTAAATTAGTATAAAAATTGTAATTAATTTTTATTTTATATATAAGGTTAAATTAGGTTAACTAAACACTTTTGTAACGGCCAGACGAACAGCCTACAAATCACATAAAGTTATTTTTAAACAAAAAATCCAAATATATAAAATAAAGCGTTTAACCGCTCAATCTAAAAACACCCTTAGATCTATTAACAGCTGCACAATCTCCGCAAATGAATCCCCTTTTTCTTAGCAACTGTGAAGAGTTGGCTTTTATTTCCGTTTTGAAATCTTGTTTCAATAGCTGAAGTTAGTCTCATGATGTTAGGTTTTGTTCCACTGTGTTTTGATTTCTTAATAATAGATGGATTGTCCTTGGTTTCTTGGAAGGAATTTCAAATTCTTTTAAGTATATTCCTTCTCTAATGGTACGAATATTTATTATTTTATATATGTATATGTATGCATGTCGACTTCATATAAATCTTTTAAATATATAACTAATTTGAACTTCTTAGAGGACCGTCGTGGCGCAGAGGCGCAACGTCTGCCTGTAACGCGACGGTTTCTGGGTTCGATCCCCAGATAATGGAAATAGAAAAATCCATATTGGAGAATTATGGATTTTTCTATTTCCATTTTCTTCACTCCGGCAAACTAGGCAGAGCGCGGCGTTGAGTTCCGCCACTCAACACGCAGTGCCTCGAAAATGGCGGAAAGCGGGGACGAAGAAAGCAGGGACTAAGCAACGACTAGGGACAGTTCCCTCTGCCTACCCTGCTACGTGCGGGATAAAGCGTGAAGCTAAAAAAAAAAGAGAAAAAAAAATATAATTAGTTTGAATTTCTTAAAGACAATCTTACTTGGAATTATTTTTGTATCATCTAATCGAATGTTATGTTAATCTTTTCGTCATGTTTTTTTTAAAAAAAATTATGTACAAAAAATAACCGTCAGTAATTATATATTAAAATAAACTAAACTTAAACTAAAAATCGGTATTTTTGGATAAAAAAGAAATAATTGTATATAAAAGAAACTAACTAACTGACTATACAACTAAATTAAATACATAATAAATTTTACTAAAACCGTTGTTAATGGGCTAAGTAATCTATATCTATTTATTCCAGAACTTTCTTCTGTTATAAATACATTACTTACCGTATATCGAATCGCCAAAACCTTAGGGAGTAAAACTTCTAGGTTCGCTTTATGAACTGTCGTACTATACAGTGCTATCAATACTGTGTTGTATTAAAACAATTGGTTATTTGGTAGTAGCTTTAGCCTACAGCCTGTAGACTATTCTCTTAATAGTTTCACAGTTAGGCTTTTTCTGGTAATTTTACCACAATAGTCTATGGGCTGTAGGATTTGTATATTAATTATGTTATTTATTTTTAATTGCTATATTGTAAATGATTATAAAAATATTTAAGTTAATACTAGTAGTAAGTACATAGAAGAAGCCAATTTGATTTTTTTTAAATATTGTATGAGAATTATAAAAAGTATACATGTGGTATATTTACGTACTGGTGATGTAACGAATGTCATTTTTTTAACATACGCGAATGTGAATTCGAATGCGAATATTTGCAACTGACATTCGCGAATGCGAATATTCGGTAATTCTTGTAAATTTGGCGCTAATTGTTTACGGCAAGCAAGATAGCACTTTAGATTATAACATTAAATTCCTGAGTATTAGATGATAAAACTTTTTAAGAAGGGAGAGAGAATTTATTTCTTTTTCTTTAGATTGCATTAAAAAAATTTTTCATGAGATATAATGAAGACTGATAATGTGTTTTCGAGGTTAAGTTACTGTTTCTTGAATTAAAAACACAAAAAGGAAACTGATTTAAATTTTTATAACGTATTATCGTCGTCAAGTTTTCTTTTCTGACATTCGCAGCAATTCGTTACGAATGCGAATGTATAAAAACGTGCGAATATTCGTGAATGCGAACGCGAATGCGAATATTCATTACATCATTAAACTTTACTTTTTTAAATTACTATAAAAATAAATAAAATGTTGCAAGTATTTAAATACAAATTAAGTACAGTGGCAGCGAAGAATCCAAAGAAAACCAAATTTTAAAATTTATTAAAAATTTACAATCTAACTTATAAATAGAATTGTGACTACCTGCTCAATGATTACTTGCTCAATGTAAGAAACAAGAGCGATTTAATATTTAAAATTATAACTAACTAACACAGTAGGTGAAAATTGACTATACATTATAAATATCATTCTGTTACAATTTCCGGATATAAGACAATATAACTATAGAACACATGCTTTTACAATTAAATATATAGATCAAGTTATGCGAAGTCTAACAAAGGAAAGTAAGGGAGCGTAACATACATTATTATAAAAGTCATCAAAAAACAACAAGTGTTATCGTAAATATTTTTATAATTTTTAAAGTGTTAATCCACTGTGAGAAAGAAAAAATACTTGAAGAAAACATATAAAAATTGAACGCAGCGTGACTCGAACCCGCGCCCTCTTGCGTTTAACGTGTGCTCAGTGGTGAGAGCGCTTACACGGTTCGCAAGAGGGCGCGGGTTCGAGTTCCGTTGCCTTTAAATTTTTATATATTTTCTTTAAGTATTAAATCTTATCATATCTTTACAACAAACACACCATCAACAATATTCGTAATCCCAGTATACATAATGTCGTAGCAGTTAAAACAATCAGACGTTCTTGCATTATTGAACTGTCCATCCTCCCTAGAGCCCTCTCTAGTTGTCAATTTACTCGCCTCACCCCAAATCTGCATAGCGGGGAGATGAGAAGCGGGAGGCGAATATACACTGGCTTAGTGCTTACTATAACTTTTATACCCGGCGTTGCTTTAATTGATTAATTGAAACGATGCTACGCTGGAATACAGAAATTCACAGAATTTTACTTCGAATTTGTTTTTTGTTAAGTGGTTTACGCGACGCTTTTAATATCGCATAGACGATTCGTCTGCCATTTCGCCGTCTCGGGTGGATTGGGCGGGAATGGATTAAGTGTTTTGCTTTAAACTATTTTTATGAAAGATAATATTTATTACGAGATAATTTTAGTCTGTCGTGGTAAAATGTGTTGGAATGCTCCCCCTGGAATATGCGAGATGCTGTGATTTTTTAATACTGTCACTGTTATGATGCTTTGGGGATCTCAGAGCCTGGATGCCTTACAGAAAGTCCACTCTATTGTAAGGGTTGAAAAAGTACGTGCAACTCCTTCGCCCGCTGCCTGGTCTACGACGTTAAAGAGATTCTACATTTGTCTTATCCTCTTGCACTCGCTTTAGCGAAGCTACTAGAATATAATGTATGATAAAAATGGTAGGGTTCCGTAGTAAAATGGCAAAAAAAGAATCCTTATAGATTCGTTATATCTGTCTGACCGTCCATAAAAAACTCAGTTCTTTTGATAATGTAGTGCCTAATGTGACTTTTTATGTTTTGTCTCCTGAATTTTAATTAAATTAAATTTACATTTACATTAAGCCATTTCACAACTATTTTAAGTGACCACATATAAATATGGTTCAAGATTAGAAATATTGAGGCACTTTAGATAGATTTTTAGTTGGAAAATTATTAACGAATTGCCATTATATTTCACACACTGCATTACGATACATGTATATAGCGCTTGTAAAATTCTCTTAACAGAGTAAAAACAATATGTTGATATCATAATAAAATTTGGCCGCTTCGTTAGTTAATTGAGGGTAGGCTTAAAATAAAAGCGACAAGCGTTTTTTTCTTGTTTATATTCTCTTCTAAACAAATTTTAAATACAATTTAATCTTATGTCTAAAGCCTTTACAGAATAATCAGATTTTCACAACAAAAATAACAACAAAAATATATGCCATATGTATATACAATATATAACAATGTAACGATCTAAGTATGGATTTTTTTTGTAGCTTCACGCTTTATCCCGCACATGGCAGGGTAGGCAGAGGGAACTACAGAACCCAAACGAACCTAGTGTTAAGACACTCCGTTATTTAGTCCTTGCTTACTCCGTAATATCTTTTTCTGTTTTAAAATACTTTTTGCACGTATTTGCACTCGTTTAAAACAAATCTAATGGTTATCTGTAAGAAATCGCTTATTTTAATTAGTATATTGTAAAGGATTATAAGAATATTTAAGTTAATATAAGTACATAGAAAGTTATTAGAGTAATCAATGCTGAAGCCAATCTGATTTTTTAAAAATATTGTATGACAACTATAAAAGGACAGTACCTATCGTGTATAATGCAAGGCAGAAATTACATATTGATCTATATTAAAGTTAATTTAATATTGTAACAATTTTTACCTATATGGGCAATAAATTATTATATATAAGAATTGTTTTTTTTTCTTTTAAAAGAGTTTACCCAGTATTATAATTTTACAAAATTTAACTTTACAGTCTAAGAAACAGGTAAAACCTACTTAATAAATAAACCTAAATATCATTAAACAAAAACATTAAGCAAAACAAAGAGAAAAATATATCAAAATATCTCAATGTACTGAAATTGCGCCAAATCAAAACGGAAAGACGATAAGTCAGCGTTCCGAAAGATTAACGGAGTGAAATGTAGTGAGAGAATTAATGAACTCGCCTCCGCGCCAGTTGATTGAGTCAGATGATAGTCGATACATGTTGGCTCAAAATCTTAAATCAAATCTTAAGATTCATATTGAATATTTCACTTTATATTTATTTTTAGTTTTCTATTTTTTTAATTCTTTTTATCGCTCGTAGCAGGATAGGTAGAGGGAACTGCAAGAACTGTGGGAACTTAGTGTTAAGACACTCCATTTCCCGCTTTAAGACTTTCGAGGAAATGCGTGTTGTGTGGTGGAATTCAACGCTGCGCCTTACACAATTGCCAAATTGAAAAAAAATGTAAATGGAATGAAATCGAACCCACAAACGGTTGTGAGTATAGGTAGACGCTGCGCTTCTGCGCTACGACAGTCGCTTACCCACTTAATTTCAATGAGAATCGAATGGGAAAAGTAGTGTCTGGATACTAAGATTTTTATTCTGTTACAATAGAAAATTATTAGCTATTTTACTAAAATGAAAAGTGGATTTTAGTCTAAATTTCAGGTTCTCTTTGTCTCACGTGCTAAATATGACTCGTGACCCTAATAAGTCTATAAAATGCATTTAACACTGTTCTCTGTGGAATAAGGATTGATTAAAAAATGTATATTTGCACCAAATATTTATTAACAAATACGAAATTAACTAAATAATTCTAGTTGAAATTTATTTAAAATATTTTACTACTATTATTTAATGGCATAAATCCTTTCATTGAAGTAATCGCTTTCAACAGAAACAATATCAAAGAAAATGCCTTCTTAAACAAAAAGAGTTTAAAAGAAGTTAAAGTGGGTTAACTAAATATTGTGACAAAACACTATTTGCTGTCAAAGAGCAGTTTATTTATTTATTTCTTACAAAACAAGAAATAAGCTTATTTTCTCAAGTAAAAGTTCAACTTGTTTAACAAAAAAAAGCTGTGATTCAATTTATTTACCTGGATATAACAATTATTCTGTAACCTAATATATGTCCATATATCGTAGATAGGTCCATATATTGTAGAATAACAATGTGCTGCGAGCTTTTTGAGCTTTGTTTTTGAGCTTTGCAATGGCTGTGTTCAAATATTGAAAAAAATTATAATTTTTACTTCCCCGCCCCGCTAAGAACAAAGCGCGGCGTTGAGTTCCGTCATATAACACGAAATTGCTTGTCAGTCGGTCTGTCATACAGCATTTTATTAATATGTATTTAAAAAAAATACTGTAATGAACAATAATAACTAAAAAAATAGATCAATACCTTTATTATGAACCATTTTGAAAATTATCGTTTACTATCCTTAAATACTATTCGAATAATATTTCAACTGAGTTGGAAGTACTAACAGTTTTCAAACAAAATTTTTAACATAAATCAAAGTTCTGATCGTGACTAGAAACACTTGTTGTACTGCGATGAAACTGTTCTATTTTAGACTTTGTTACATTCTAAAGTAGATAAATAACACGTTAAACCCCATGACTTTGTCTGTATGTATAGTGAAATATAAAATATAGTATGTCTTCACGCTATTTATCCTGCACATGGTAGGGTAGGCAGAGGGAACTGCAGGAACCATAAGAACCTAGTGCTAAGACACTCCGTTGCTTAGTCCTTGCTCTCTCCGTCCCCGCTTTACGCCTTTTTTCTTTGCCCGAGGCATTGTGTCTTGAGTATCTGAACTCAACGACCCACTTTGCTAAGTTCCAGTCAACACGCATTACCTCAAAAAGGCGGAAAACGGGGACGGAGAAAGCAGGGACTAAGCAACAGAGTGTCTTAACACTAGGTTCCTGCAGCTTCCTCTGCCTACCCTGCAACATGCGGGATAAAGCGTGAAGATAATAATAATACAAAAATCTATTTTCTAAATTTTAAATACTTTATATTGATTTTAGCCATAGAGAACATATGTTTCAACATAATTTAAATATTATTACATATTATTATCATAATAAGATTTTGTATTATTAATAATATTATTTATCTCTCATTTAAAAATAAAGTATAATATCCAATAATAAACGCCTTGAAATGGCGAAAATCAAATCCATATTTTCACTTCAGGTCATTATTAGGCAGCAAAAGGTTGATTTTGGTAGCAATTTTTGCAACAAATTCAGTAGACAGACTTAAAAGGAAACCAGAAACGGCGTCACGTGACGGCACATAACGGAGGAAATTACCAATGGGTCCAGGAAACTTGACGCGGATCGCCAACAGTTTTGTGAAAATTATTTTACTTTAGCTTTCCTTTATTATGTCGTTTATTTTCAGGTTCATGTTGAAGCAGAGTTGATAAAGGAGACGTAGTGTCAAGACACTCTGTTCTCCTTTTCGAGACTATGCGTATTGAGTATTATTACACCATATTTTGTCCATTTATAGTTTAAAATGTTACACATTAGGCAAAGGCGAAAAGGACATTCAGTGATTGTTTTAAGGAAAAATATGATAATAGTTTACATGATAATTAATGTACCTAATAGCAAAAAAATTATACAGTTATTGATTTAGAAATTTCTTGAATTAGATTTTTGACATGAAATTTCTATGACAAAGCGCAGCGTTGAGTAGGCAAAGCGCGGCGTAGAGTTTCGCCACTCGACACGCAATGCCTCGAAAAAGGCGGACTAAGCAACAGAGTGTCTTAACACTAGATTCATATGTTTTCTGTAGTTCCCTCTGCCTGAAAAAAAAAAATAAAAATAAAAATAAATTCTATGATATGAACGTTGTGAGACGTTTTTTCACATTATACGATTCAAATATCTTGGCTACCTTTTATAAGTCTTATTAATATATAAATAAATAAAAAATAACATGTAATTAATAAAAAAATACTTATTATTTTAACAGATATCATGACGGCTTTGATTATTCTAATTACGATAAAAAAAATTAAATTCTTATCAAATGAGTGTCTTCCTTTTCCTGTACCTCAAAGACTGAAATTTATGGTTTTAGAATTGTATAAATATATACCAGATATAATTTTTTTTTTTGCTTCACGCTTTATCCCGCACATGGCAGGGTACGAGTAGGCAGAGGGAACTGCAGGGACCGTGGGAACCTAGTGTTAAGACACTCCGTTGCTTAATCTCTGCATTCTCCGTCCCCGCTTTCCGCCTTTTTCGAGGCATTGCATGTTGACTGGCGGAACTCAACGCCGCGCTTTGCCTTAGTTGCCAGAGCGAAGAAAATAAAAATAGAGAAATGCATCTTCTCCGACTGGAGATTGAACTCTGAAACCGCCGCGTTACAGGCACACTTTGCGCCTCTGCGCCACGGCGGTCCTCTAAAAATTACTTGCAAACGAATTTTTACTTTGCACATGTGTGTTTTGTGCTCATGCAATAATTTTAAATGATAACTTAAGACACTTTCCATGTATTCTTTTTATTTTGCTATTATGTTTTTTATCATATATATTAATCATATAACTATACATTTAATAATTACTAATTCTAAGAAAACATTATTTTGTACTTATACTGTGAATTTACATTATTTATGTAGCACCTTATGAGATGTTGCGTGCTAACCGGTGGAATTTAACGCCGCGTATTGATTTGTTATCAGAATAGTCACGTTTACAATCAAACGCTGTAGAACACAATTTTTGCCCTAAAACTAAGATATTTTTAAATCCAACCCAGTATATTAATTATCAAATGAAACGTAAGAAATATTCAAATTACAGTATAGCAATAATTATTAATGAAACATAAAAATATCAAGTGAAATATTTTAATTTGAAATATTAAAAAAGGTTGACAGCACCTGTGCCAATCGAAAATTAATAACGTCGCGCGCCCGTTGTTTATTGGTCGGGCTAATCGGATGAATCGCGAGAGGCTTTTGTCGGATAAGCGATGAGAATGCTGTTTCATATTGTACACAAATTTAATTTTTGCTATATATTATGAAACGTTTGTATGTTTATATGTCTGTATGTTTATATGTTTATTTTATTATGTTTTACGTGACGTCTTGAGCGTTTTTCTACTGAGCGGGAGTAGTCTATTTTTATATAGATTTTCGCTATATGCTGAGAAATGACAATTTTTTTTAAGCTTCACGCTTTATCCCGCACAAGGCAGGGTAGGCAGAGGGAACTGCAGGGACCGTGGGAACCTAGTGTTAAGACACTCCGTTGCTTAGTCCCTGCTTTCTCCGTCCCCGCTTTCCGCCGCTTTCGAGGCATTGCGTGTTGAGTGGCGGAACTCAACGCCGCGCTTTGCCTAGTTTGCCAGAGCGAAGAAAATGGAAATAGAAAAATCCATCTACTCCGACTGGGGATCGAACCCAGTAACCGTTGCGCTACAGGCAGACGTTGCGCCTCTGCGCCACGACGAAATGAGAATGCTGTTTCATATTGTACATAAATTGAATTTTTGCTATATATTATGAAACGTTTGTATGTTATATGTTTATATGATTAATTTTAGTATATGTAACGTGACGTCTTAAGCGTTCCATGGAGCGGGAAAAGCATAACACTCTCTGATTAATTTTCAAAACTGCGTATTAAGTGGTTTGCCCAACGTTGTCTTCTTGTTTGCGTTTATGTATGCCTAATAAATGTTTTAGTGTGGAGTGAAAATTACATAGTTAAAATCACTTTTTTCTCCAGTCAACACTTACTTATTTATTTAACACAATATAAATAACTATCTAATCAGTATCAGTTCAAACAGTTCTTAAATGTTGTTTAATATTTAATCATTTGATCACTTTCTTTTTTTAGATAAATGAATTTTTAACTGTATTTTTTTTAAATTATATAAAAAATTATATATTTAGTCGTTCATGAAATAAATTTATATTTTATTTATAGATTATGTTAATCTTTAATACTTTTTACAAATGTATGTCATTTACAATCTGTCTCCGTTTTGATCCTAATCACTGGATAGGAAACCAAAGACCGCGGTATATTAAGAATAGGGTAGGCTTACTCTTTAAAAAAATGTGACCATTCCAATATACTTCGGTGAACAAAAATGAATGACAATAACCTTATAATTTTAATTTAGTAAATAATTTGAAGATTGTTATAGTGCAGAGGTGTAGTAAAGGATTACGAATGAAACGCAACGGGTTTGTGGGTTCAATACGCAATCGAAGAAGATGGATTTTTCTATTT
Source organism: Dione vanillae (assembly GCA_037178615.1). NCBI lineage: Eukaryota > Metazoa > Arthropoda > Insecta > Lepidoptera > Nymphalidae > Dione > Dione vanillae. Next base: position 41,671 of record JAZFAU010000021.1, read on the forward strand.
CTAGTTTCTTTGCTCTGGCAAATAGGCAAAGCGCGGTGATCTCGAAAAGGCGGAAAGCATGGAAACGGAGTGTCTTAACACTAAGTTTCGGTTCTAACGGTTCCCTCTGCTATGTGCGAGATAAAGCGTGAAGCTATATATAAAATACTAAATTGCCTTTAGTTATTTAATATTAAAACCTGCAACTAAACCAGACCATGTTACATTACGAAATATATAGAAAAACGCCAATAAGTAACAGCACTATGGAAATGAAAACTGAAATAAAAAAAAATTCAATCAAAAACGTTCACAATAGTTAGAAATGTTGAAAGTTGAAATTTTGAACATTAAACGCGTTCGTACCAGCTTTATTGTATAAACGGTGCTAACAATATATCGACAAGAGATACGCGTGTACTCGATACCTATTCAATTATCAAATTGTCCAATGCATGATACCAAGCCTATTTCTATTTAGGCATGGTACTTTCTAATTAATAGCTTTGTTTTGTGTGATATAATTTTTATATTTTTTTATAGCTTCACGCTTTTATCCCGCATATTGCAGGGTAGACAGAGGGAACTGCAGGAACCATATGAACCTAGTGTTAAGACACTCCGTTGCTTAGTCCCTGCTTTCTCCATCCCCGCTTTCGGCAGTTGCGTGTTGAGTGACGGAACTCAACGGAGCGGAGCTTTTAATTTGATTAAAAATTATAACCTTTTAGTTCTAAAAAATAAATTATTTAAAATAATTTTTGGTCATAAAAGTATTTCTTTTTAAAGCTTCACGCTTTATCCCGCACATGGCAGGATAGGCAGAGAGAACCGCAGGAACCATAGTAATCTAGTGTTAAAACACTCCGTTCTGAGTCCTCCGTGTGTTGAGTGGCGAAACTCAACGCCGCACTTTGCCTACTGTTTTTTTTTTTTTTTATTTCAAAATAATTAGCTCTACAGACACTTGGTCCGTACCCTTTTTTAACTTACACTATATGTTCTTATTACAAATATTGATTATATTAATACATAGAATTAATATTTATCATAATGAACATCTATAATAATCTTTACATTTTTTTTTATATTTAACCTTACTACAATATCAAATTACTAAGTACAAAAATTCAAATTTCAAACACACAATATTATTAAATATATCAAACAGTAACAGTATTACAAAATATATATGAATCGGTAGCTACTAACTATCAAAGTATTTTTAATACGGTAAGAATACAGAAGGTTGTTGTAGTATTTACTTGGCGCCGACTTCAAAATTATAAAATATTTTTTATTTACTTAAGTAATTATTAATTTAATTTAACAAAGAAAAAATACGAACGTATTACTTTGTGCCGAAATTTATTTTTTGCTTTTTAGTTAACTTTTTTGCTCTGGACTAGAACTTTTTTACTTTTTGAAGTCGGTTCTTTTTTGTTAAAAATTACTTTGTAATATTTTATTTTATTATTTATCTAAAATATTAACTACAACTAGACCTGTATCTTAGTTTAAAGTATCAAAAATAGTTAGACTAATTTTTTTATAACTTTCAACGAATTGTATATAGAGAGGATACGAAACAAGGCGACATGGCTAGGGCGGGCGGGCGTCAGGTGGTCTCATTGAAAGAAATTGCCAATTCCATGCATCTACTCACTCACTTTATAAACTACGACGTTTTATAGTCAAGCTTGAACCCCTTTTGGTATGTAAAATGTGTTAACAATTCGTTTGGAAAATAGAAATGGTTAGGCTCGATTTTGTTTTAAATTAAGTTGTAAAATATTTTTTTTTATAGCTTCATGCTTTATTTCGCACATAACAAGGTAGGCAGAGGATAAACCTGTAGTAACCTAGTGTTAAGACACTCGATTCCCATTATTGCAGGGAATGGAGTAAAATGTTATGAGAAAAATTACGTTTATTTATGTTTGTATGCTGAAGGTGTCGTGCATCGGTATCATAATTTCGTGATGGTTTTCGGTTCGATTCCCAGTTGCACTGGTAATGCACAGCGTGGCATAGAGACATTGAGTAGCTAAAACTGAAAAACTAAGGCCAGTCAATGCAAACTAGCAATGTGTTAATAATTGGCTTGAAAATGAGAACGATGTTTTAAAATTAGAGGTTTTTTGAAAGAAAAATATATCATACAAATCATTTTATTCATGAAATTCAATTTATTTTATTATACTGGTATGTTGACACTTAAAAGAAAATCGATGCCGAGGTGAAAATTTAAAGAAGGTTGCAATTTTCAAAATAGCCGTTAAAAAAAGCACCACTTAAGTAATCTTTAAATACTCACTTTATCTGACAAAATAGTTTAAGTGATAGTCACTTAATATTCTTCCCGAGAGGGAATTAAACTTACAACCCTCATAGACACTATAAGAAGCTTTACCACTGTGCCACCAAGGCAAACATTAAATATAAGTATTGAAATAAGAAAAAAGTAGAGATAATTCCCTAATTTCTCGTTTTTTTTCATTAAATTATATTTTCTTTCACTTTCAGACCACACTAAAATATTTTTTTTAACTTCACGCCTCATACATGGCAGGTTAGGGAACTGCAGGAACCATACGAACCTAGTGTTAAGACACTCCGTTGCATTCGAGGCATTGCGTGCTGAGTGGCGGAACTCAACGCCGCGCTTTGCCTACTTTCTAGAGCGAAAAAAATGGAAATAGAAAAATCCATCTTCCCCGAGTGGGAATCGAACCCACAAACCGTCGCGTTTACAGGCAAACGCTACGCCTCTGCGCCACGACGGTCTAAAAACGAGTAAAGACGGTAATAAAAAATAATCTTTATCTATCTAGTTCAGAGCGTCAGATGTTGGGAAATAAAGAAATTGCCAATCCTACGCCTCCATTCACTTAGAAACTAGCATTTTTGATGCTGCTGCAAATGATTCGCAATTTTATAGCCACTTGAGAAATTCATTTCATAGTTCAACGTTTGGTGAAGTACTTTGTTAGAACTAAAAATGTAGTTATCTGTCTAGAAAATGAGTTTGTTTGTTGCTTTCTTCATTTTGAAGTAGTTTTATATTTTTATTATATTTTACTGGATGAAAATTTATTTCTTTTTTTCCTCCTTTGGTAGGGATTAAAAAGACAAAACGCGGCGGAAAGTGACATATGGAATGTCTTAACACTACGCTCAGACTTAAACTAACCTCCAGCAGAAGCACTGCAGCATGGGCCTGGTATATGTGCAAATTAAGTAAATTGAAAGCTTCTATTTGACTTATCATTTATTTTTCGATATATGAGGTCAAAGAAACGCTATAAGGTATGAAGGTACGCTATAAGGTATGAAGAGGAATATGAAAAAATTAAGGCTCTTGCCAATTTTTGCCACCTTTTTTTCTTTAGGGTTAAGACGGATCCTTACATGGTTAATCCATGGATTTATACAATCATTTTACAAACTAAATTCTTCGCTGACCAATAATGACTTAAGTAGTTTCTGAATGAAAAAAGAAATATGTGTTATGGTGTTTTAAAACTATTAGTTTTAAAACAACGTAATTTAATTTTAATACGCTAAAGAAATCGCTTTACGTTGTATCACGCGCATAGGATGGTGGAATGAAAAATCCATTCTTCCCAAGTAGGAATCGAACCCACAAACATCATTTTTATAGAAATATCCTGTATGTCTGCGCCACTATGGTCCTAAAATTTTTTTTCCTTTGGAATGCTTAAAAGTAAAGGAAAGGCTTCTTTATTTCATAACACTTTCTAATACGTTCCATTCAATAGGTTTTCTAGTTCCTTAATAGTGTATACAACAGATTTGCACATTTCATTCACGTATCAGATCTTGTACTAAGTCTAATAAAATCTCATCAAGGCAACTCGGTGGGATGAACTAATTTTTTAATAAAAGTAAGAGGGCGACTCTAACAAAACAACTTGAGATGTTGAAATTAAGCAAAAACGAAATTAAAAGTCGACCGGCGGACTTCTTAGCGGATACACTAATGAACAAACTTTTATTAGTCACTCCGAGAGGTCACTTCCATTGGGCCATTAAACTGAGGCTATTTCTTACATATTATATTTAATTTGAAGAGTGTAAAAATAATAAATACAGTAAATTAGATTAGGTTAGTGTATGAAAAATTAATGTGCCATAGGAAAATTCTGAATATAGACAACTAATAGTTGGCATGTAGTTGGCGTTGTAGACCTTATTTTCCCTACATACGTATACTAAACATTCCGAGGAAAATCTAATAATATTATAAATACGATTGGAATATTATAAATATAATATTATAAATATTATAATATTATAAATATGAAGGTGGAATTTTTTTTCAGTTTCACGCAAAAAACTCCATAACAGTTTTATGCATAGCTTTGCAATAATTTTGACTAGAATTTGTGATAAACGTATGCAATCTATTAATACTTACTAATAAATAATAGTGTAATATACAAGCAGTGGAAGGCAGTGGAAGTCACTAGTATTTATATACGTATGCTTCCTACAATGAAAGCTGTGTCTTAGACCTACAAAAAAATCATAAAATGTTAGGCCTTAAAACAAGTTATTTTTAGATTTACTTAAACATAGATGTTATAAGCATATATCTAAGTTAGTAGTAAGAAAAAGGAGAAATTCGATCATTCGGAGAGAAAGCGGAAAGCGGAGTGTCTATTTTACGTGAGATAAAGCGTAAAGCTAAAAAACAAATTATAAGTTCTCATTTCCAATGGCCTAAAACCAAAGATGAAACTTGTTCTATTTTAGATGAAAATATTTTTTCGTTTATGCCTTTGTTGAAATTTATATTGCTTTGAAATAAAATTTACAGCTCACGCCTAAAACATTTAGCCTTAGTCACTTTCAAGAAATTAAATAACGTTAATGAGAGGCAGTTGTGGCGCAGTCTCTGGCTTTCATTGCGATAGTTGTAGGTTTAATTCCCAGTTGAAGTAATAAATCATCTCATTCATTGATCTAATATTTAGACAAAAAAAAATATAAAACTAAAGCTTTCTTTATCTTTATTTTAGGCTTGTAGATAGCCGACAGCAGTTCCTAAAATTATCGCCAATAATCGTAAAACCCTCCTTCATTTAAATTTATTATGGTCATATAAATTTACATGATAATATTTTTATTTTTTTAGCTTCATGCTTTTACCTCGCACATGACAGGTTAGGAACTGCAGGAACCATAGGAACCTAGGGTTAAGACACTCCGTTGCCGTAGTCCCTGCTTTCTCCGTCCCCTCTTACCGCCTTTAATGAGGCATTGGTGTTGAGTGGCGGAACTCAACGCCGCGCTTTTGCCTAATATAATAACTAACAGCTAATGTCCATCATTCAAGTACATTTTAGTTCCTACAGTTCCCTGTGCCTACCTTGATAAATGATAAGCGTGAAGCTAAAAAAATAACACGATATAAAATTTTATTACCAAAACTCTATTTAAAGGGCAATATATTACATTCATTTAAACAATTTAACATATTAAATGAATCAGCAAACCTAGTTTCATCAATAGCACAAAATTGTCGACAAGTAGGCAGTTGTAACATTCTTTATATTCATTGCAAAAGTTCTTTAAAGAATGTAGAGTTCTGGCATGAGATACAATCTTATGTTGAATTTGTTTGTTTTTGATTATTTCCTTCATATTAATACTATGCAGCACGCTTAAAACTTGGTGATGAAATCGTGAAAGACTGAAGTAGATAACGTTCATGAAAGCTGCTAAATATACTGAAATATACAATTTCGGCTTCATTAACCTCACAAGACGATATCAAAATAGATGAAGTTAAATTCTAGCAGTATAATACCTTTCCACAAAGAGATTCATTCTTTCCACAATAAGAACATTGAGATTCGGAATCAATCAGCTCAAATAGTAGACCTGTATTCTATTGAGCGTTTTCAAAGTTTACAGGGCATATTGCATGGTGCATGTGCATGCACAATATCTAACACAAAAGAAGAGTAAAACAACCTCTATGAATAATGAAATCCTTTAACTTTTTAGGCGAAGAAACTTATACACAAACATGATGATCGCAAAGAGTGGTCTGATAAATTTTATTAATTTGATATTATTTTGGGACATTATTTGTTCACCTAAAATAAAGATATTATCATCTTTCTTTTTATCAAATATTATCAAAAAAATAAGAACTGGAAATGGTTATCACAAATCTAGGCGAGTATTATTAATGTGTAAACTTTCTCATTATTCTTCATACAGCTTTGAAATATAGAAATAGTGCACAGTTCTTTATGTAAAGTTAAAGTTTAACCTGTATTAAAAGTGCTTACTGTGGCTTATTTTAGCTTCACCTTTTATCCCGCACATGGCAGGGAAGGCAGAGGATACTGCAGTAACCATACGAACCTAGTGTTAAGACCCTCCGTTGCTTAGTCCCTGCTTTTTCCGTCCCCGCTTACTGCCATATTTCGAGGCATTACGTGCTGAGTAGCGGAACTCGACGCCGCACTTTGCCTAGTTTTCAGAGCGAACGAACGAATCGAACCCACAAACCGTCGCGTTTACAGGCAGAAGCTACGCCTCTGCGCCACGCCGGTCCTCATGGCTTTTTAAAGTATATATTTTAGAAATATCAATAAGATTTTGAATTCAAGATAGCACAGAGGAACTCGAGACAGTAAAAATCTACTAAATAATTTCAGAAGTTCAGCTTTATACTGAATTCCATCGTTAGATACAATCTTAAGCCTAAAGAACCTAGTTCTAAGATAATTTCTTCTCCATTTTCTTCTCCACCGGAACTAAACATGTTGCGAGTTAGGTTACGATCCTTAGTGTTCCATAACATGCGCTCTTATTTCTCCAAAAACTAGATAAATGAATAGTATATTTTTTTATTTCTTCCTTCATAAATTACGTACTTGATTACAACAAAGGCTTAGTGTGGATATATTGTATTAAAATCACGAAATATTTAATAAAACAGAACTACCTCTCGCCACATGATTGTTCTTTACAATAACCTTTTTTAGCGCAAATTTATAAAAAAAAATACCTGTAGAGATGTTAGCAACATGATAAGCGTGATGAAGAACGCATAGCTGTAGTCTAAGCGGACGCTTTTCAAAAGACGTAGGGGGCGAATATATATATATATATATATATATATATATATATATATATATATATATATATATATATATATATATATATATATATATATATATATATATATATATATATATATATATATATATATATATATATATATATATATATATATATATATATATATATATATATATATATATATATATATATATATATATATATATATATATATATATATATATATATATATATATATATATATATATATATATATATATATATATATATATATATATATATATATATATATATATATATATATATATATATATATATATATATATATATATATATATATATATATATATATATATATATATATATATATATATATATATATATATATATATATATATATATATATATATATATATATATATATATATATATATATATATATACTTGATACTTGTTTTCGAGATAAATAGTTTTCTTGTTGATTATTAACAAACTGTTTTTGTAAAATTGTAGTTTATATAATGAACTACTAATATGAAGTGGAAAAATGAGATAAAAGTATACGAATAATTATTTATTGAATAAAATATGTACATAACTCCTTCATTCAGCGCCTAAATATAAAAAATAGATATGCTTAATTTAAGGATGAACGGGTCAACTAATTAAATAACGTACTAAAAGAGAATAAAAAACAGTTAAATCAAGTTAATTTTGGCCTACATTATTTTCTTAATAATATCGATATTCTTGTCTGACAAATTAATATTTGCTCTTTTTTACATACATTAAATACTTCATTAAATTAATATTTTCTCGAATGCGTTCAATATCAATTTTTTTTACTTGAACTCTTTTTTTAATATACCTACATATACACTTTTCCTAATGTTATCATTTCATCATAACTTTCTTTATTTATGTAGGCACTGAACCCTTCTACTACCATTTATCTCTCTCTTTCATCATCCTTTTAATACCAATTTACTGCTTGATTTCATATTTTTTTCTATATTTTTAAATTAAGTTTATTTTACAAGTCATATTACGCAATTGATCCTTCATATCAATAACAACAATGTTTCGAGATGCTTTGCATATAATGTGTCCATATTGCCCGGTTGCATAGATCGCTTTGTGGTTGCGCATGACTTTTTCAATGCGACCTAAACCTCTATAAGAGTTTAAATATGTATACCAACTTCGGGAAATTTGTGGTGAATGATTTTAAAATAAATATCCAAAATCATATATTGGTAGAGGACAAATAATATTAAAATTTTTATTCTGTCCAGCGCCTGAGTCCAATCATATGATTAAATGGTGCTTATTGCGACAAAATTGATCAAAATCAACAAATTTCAGAAGCGAGCTAACGACTACAACACTACTTTTGTCGGCTACATATTCCGTCTACGTGCAGCAGACAGCTTTCTGTTTGGTGTGATTAATAAGTTGATGCTTTATTTATAAAAGCAAATCTGACGAAAGTTGATATTTTGAGAAGTGGCATGGCTGCAAGACTATTGTGAGGTATAACAGCCCAATATTTTCTTCGGGCTTGTTCCATGGATTGAATCATGACGATGACGATGTCATTTGATATATACTCTTCATTAGAATAAACGGTATCACCAGTTGAACATATATCGGTCATGGCGCATCCAAAAAAGTGATTGAACTCAGAAACAAAATCTTTCTTATACGAATATTCATTTCATTTTGTATTTTTCCTACAAATTCTGCTCTTCACGTACCGCTAAATAAAGTTCATGCATTAAAGCGACATTTAAAAGTGGTAACAATTTTTGTACGTATTTTTTTTACGTGAGTATTGGACTGTTCAGCTGGAAAGCTTAAAACATTGTATAACCTTCTTCCGTGTTATGGGGCTGATTGTTGTGTTTGCCTCTCCTATTAGAAAGCAGAGCAGAAGCTCCAATCTTAACTTTGTCGATTATAATATCTATTTTCTTTCTAATTATTTGGCAAAAACCACACAATTCTAATTTGTGTTTAAATAAAAGAAAGAGACAAGTACATTACATAACACCTTCATTCAGAACAACGCAATACATGCCTGCGTACGCGAGCACTTACCTCCTTCATCCACGCAAGAAATACATACATTTAAATCATTTTAAATTAAAGAATGTTGTATGTGCCCATGTCACCTTCATTCACTGCGATTATAATTATATGTTGGTACATAACCCCTTCATCAATTTTTTTTTTCTATAACTTAGCTTAAAAAACGTTATTTTAAAATTTAATATGGTTTATATGCATGTAAAACCTTCATTTAGCATAAAAAACGATTTTTGCAAAAAATGTTACATAACCCCTTCATCCACTCATGTCTTCATATATATATATATATATATATATATATATATATATATATATATATATATATATATATATATATATATATATATATATATATATATATATATATATATATATATATATATATATATATATATATATATATATATATATATATATATATATATATATATATATATATATATATATATATATATATATATATATATATATATATATATATATATATATATACATATATATATATATATATACATATATATATATATATATATATATATATATATATATATATATATATATATATATATATATATATATATATATATATATATATATATGTATATATATATATATATATATATATATATATATATATATATATATATATATATATATATATATGTATATATATATATATATATATATATATATATATATATATATATATATATATATATATATATATATATATATATATATATACATATATATATATATATATATATATATATATATATATATATATATATATATATATATATATATATATATATATATATGTATATATATATATATATATATATATATATATATATATATATATATATATATATATATATATATATATATATATATATATATATATATATATATATATATATATATATATATATATATATATATATATATATGTGTGTGTGTGTTTTATTGTACGTTATAGAGATTAAATACTATCGATATCAGTGTGATGACCGTCGTGGAGGATCGTAGAGGCGTAAGCGTCTGCCTGTAAATGCGACGGTTTGTTCGATTCCTGGAAACTAGGCAAAGTGCGGAGTTGAATTTCGCCACTCAATACGCAATGCCTCGAAGAAGGCGGAAAGTGGGGACGGAGAAAGCAGGGAAAAGCAACAGAGTGTCTTAATACTAGGTTCATATGGTTCCTGCAGTTCCCTCTGCCTACTCTGCAATATGTGGGATAAAGCGTGAAGCTAAAAAAAATAAAAAAAAAAATAAAAAAAGATTTCAGTGTTACAGATCTGACAACATATTAAAAGAAGCAAACAATACTGTTTAGAATCTGGACATAGAAAAAAAAATTTGAATAGGTATATTTTAGTATAGCACTTGTTGCGGGAATCGAACTCGCAACTATAATAGTGCAATTTGATGTATGGCAGTACCGTTATTCATTACATTGTCAGATTACAAATGGAAAATCTTAAAAAGCTTTCCCGTTGCACAAAGTCAACTATTTCAATTAAGAAGCTCGTAACGTTCCCTTTCAAGTTTATTTAAAGCATCGCATCGAAGTTTTCAATTCTAGAGCTCCTTTGAACTGTATTAATATTTTCGAAATTTGTCGAGTTGCTGAGATTATAGTTATATATTAATAATATACAGTCTTATATATTAAATCATATGATTTGAATTAATTATTACTAGGTAATAAAATAAAAGTCATTTATTTTTGTTCAAAAGTATATGTAGATTGGTAGAAAGATTATATATATATATATATATATATATATATATATATATATATATATATATATATATATATATATATATATATATATATATATATATATATATATATATATATATATATATATATATATATATATATATATATATATATATATATAATATATATATATATATATATATATATATATATATATATATATATATATATATATATATATATATATATATATATATATATATATATATATATATATATATATATATATATATATATATATATATATATATATATATATATATATATATATATATATATATATATATATATATATATATATATATATATATATATATATATATATATATATATATATATATATATATATATATATATATATATATATATATATATATAAAAAATTGCGGTATATAACAATAATCTAGTGCTCAAAACATTTTGTTCTATACATTCTACTCAATATCGCGCTTGGTCGTGTTACCAGAGCCAGGGAATACATTTAATTATAAGTTTATTGTATATAAATATATAAATGTACTGATGGTGTATAAAAAAGGTCTTTAAATAAAACGAAAAATTGTATGCATTTTAAAACCTTAATTATAAAGCTTATGTATTTAATAATTCAACATTATATTACGTTGCAAAAAACTTTTGACTTTGTCGTGTTATCAGCGCTTTGCTAAGTCTCTTTGTGTAGCTTTCAAGCAAGTTTTGTTTTATGTTAAAAGTTATTTCATATTTCTTATTTAACAGTTCATACGATGAAAAAACAAAATAATACAACAAAAACGGTATATTTACTTCAATGTATATTTAAGTGGAAGCTTGAAAGTGTTTTAAAAAGCATAGAGAATATATGCTTTATAGAAATGGTATAATTTGTATGTACCTTAACATACAAATGGTAAAAATAAAATTAAAAAAAATGACCGTCGTGGCGCAGAGGCGCAACGGCTGCCTGTAACGCGGCTAACGCGACGGTTTCTGGGTTCGATCCCCAGTCGGTGAAGATGGATTTTTCTATTTCCATTTTCTTCGCTCTGGCAACTAAGGCAAAGCGCGGCGTTGAGTTCCGCCACTCAACACGCAATGCCTCGAAAACGGCGGAAAGTGGGGACGGAGTAAGCAGGGACTAAGTAACGGAGTGTCTTAACACTAGGTTCATATGGTTCCTGCAGTTCCCTCTGCCTACCCTGCCATGTGCGGGATAAAGCGTGAAGCTAAAAAAAAAAAAAAAAAAAATATTCCTATAAAATATAATATTTGACAGTTTTTCGTTATTCTCTTCGAAGGATAGGCGGAGTCAGCTTAACTTACTGAATCCGCAACGAAGAGTAACACAGGATGGTAAGTACCAGCAAGGATGTCACAGTAAGAATGAAGAAGAACATGCTCAGATGGTTTGGGCACGTCGAAAGAATGAGTGACGAAAGAATGGTAAAAAAGATATACGATGGAAAAGTGAGTGGTAAGAGAGGTAAAGGGAGACCTCGGTTGACTTTCGAAAACACAGTATCGAAGATACTGGAGGAAGGTCACGTAAAAAGCATGAGAACCTCTCGGAGAGCATGTATGAAGAGGTTAATGACAGTGGACGAGGCGAAAGAGGTATGCAGGGACCGCAGCGTTTGGCGCTCCGTTCTCTCTGACTACCCTGCTAGGGATAGAGAGTGAAGGTAAGTATGTATGTATGTACTATGATACTTCAATATTGTTGTCAAGTGTATCCTGATGTTTAATATTTTTTTAAGCTTTCCCCTGTATAATCACTTAGCAGGGTAGGCCAAGGGAATCTAGTATTAAGACACATCATTACTTGCTTTCATTCTTTCGAGACATTGCGTATTGAGTGGTGGAACTCAACGCCGCGCAATATGTCGCATTCGAAATGAAAAAAGAGAACGGAATATTTTAACACTTATTTCTCTCTACCTCCCTCATTCACAATAAAGCATCATATAAAAAAGTATATCTAACTTTTATATATATATATATATATATATATATATATATATATATATATATATATATATATATATATATATATATATATATATATATATATATATATATATATATATATATATATATATATATATATATATATATATATATATATATGTAAATTTATTATTACAACACATTTACATGTAGAGTTCCCATGTAAATCATACATACATATATAAAAACTATCATACGAAAATTTACTATCACACTAAACAGTAGTGGTCCTACCAATAAATTGTAACCGGAAATTAGAGCAATAAAACTAGAAACATCCTCCGTAGTGGAACAATCTAATTTATAAGCACAAATAACTTGTATATTGTAATATTTCTATTTTGAAGCGTTGCTTTGTGATGGCCTAGTAATTTTGATATAGAATTTGAAGATAAACGCAATGGTTAGGGGTTCGGTTAGATTGTAGTAGAATATTGGTCATTGCACACAAATATAAAATATTTTTAAAGGCCTTATTATTGCTTGCATATGGCAACTATAAGAAAAGTAGACTGTTTTTTTTTATATCTTCACGCTTTATACCGCGTATTGCAGGGTAGGGAGAGGTAACTGCAGGAACCATTTGAACTTTCGTTTCGAACGAACGTTCTCCGTTCCCATATAGACTATATGATTGATCAATATGTCAAATCATCAGCTAAAAATGGATTATGTCATCGTACGTTACTCACGTAGAGTTTGGACACTACTATGCTGATGTTCAATCAAGGATTATACTCACACACACACACACATACACACACACTTTACACTTTATTATATTGTTAAATAAAATTTCTCAAAAATATAAAATCTTAACACCTCTACAAGGCTAATAAACGAATAAAATGAAAATCGTCGATATCTTAATAAAAATTAAATTAATTAATATTGCCTTAGTAGGGTGCCAACGAGGCCATTTTAAAAGGTAAAACTTGTATGATTTTATTTAATAAAAATTATACTTTTGGCTAGCGCCATAAATATATACATAAAATATTAAAATTAGGACCGTCGTGGCGCAGAGGCGCAACGTCTGCCTGTAACGCGACGGTTTCTGTGTTCTATCCCCAGTCGGAGAAGATGGATTTTTTTATTTCCATTTTCTTCGCTCTGGCAAACTAGGCAAAGCGCGGCGTTGAGTTTCGCTACTCCGCGGAAAGCGGGCACGAAGAAAGCACTAATAGGACTAAGCAACGGAGTGTCTTAAAAAAAATATTTAAATTAATTGTATTTTAAAGATAGAATATATTATTATGCAACTCATTTTTTACCCTAATCTCTTCAGGTGGCGATTGAGTCCACAAATATCTTAATAACAATATCAGACTATTCCTCTTCGCCACAACGACCTCACTTTCTCTATAAATTTATTATATACTTTGACATGAGCTGAAAATATTTTAGACAGAGGACTGAGTGAGTGGACTATAAAACATAAAATCGCGTTTCACCCGTTTCTGTTTGTGTTTTGGGAAATACTCACTTAATTCTTACTTATGGATAGACTATGGACTTTTAACTTTGTCTCTATAGTATATATTGTTTCTCAACTACTAAGTAACGGAAGAGCTTTATACATTAAGCTTGTAATATTTCAAAAGTAAATTTTAGAAAAAAAATATTAATCATTTCAATATTGAAGTAACAAATACTATTCCAAATAAACGTTTTTACATTTTCTCATTGAAAAATCTAAAGAAATCTTTTTAAAGTATAGGCTTAAGACGGTATTGATTCTAAGAGCAATTGAGCTTTCGGAATGACGAGGGCGGAAGCATTTAATTACTTATAATTGAAAGTCCTAGCGGGGGCTGGCTTTGTGGTGAGCGTACGTTAATAATTACGCGCTTGAGTTATTATTTAAGTTATATTATTAAAATATTATTTACGCCTGAAACTGTCGTGCAAACGTGACGGTTGTAGGTTCGATTCCGAGTGTTTAAAATTTTATGTTTGCGTTTTGTGAGTTACACCATTTTTTTTACTTTTTAACAACACACAGGCTCACAGAAATAAGATAAAATCTCTAAAGCAGTGAATTTTTGTCCAATATATTTATATTCAATTTTTAAATTTAAAAAAATACTCTGTCGTGAACAAAAATTTAATAATAATTAATTATATTTTAAATTGTAAAGACGAATGTAATTTGACTAGGGTCATAGGTTCACTAAATCAGTTCACAAGGATCTTATCTATATCTATTCTAAGTAGTTCTCTTCTAAAAAGGACACTTGCGTTACACCTACAATAACCACGTTTGGTATGAAGTCATCGCTTTCTAGTGTTAATAGTCAATAATCTGTTTTTCTTACTAACAAGTCTACCAAGACTATGTTTTTTCAATAAACTTCTAATTATATATATATATTATAGAATTTTTTTATATATTTAATTAACATACATATATCTGTTACAATAGTTATAACGATTTTGATTACAGTGTATTGAATCAGAACGACGCAAGGCGTGAAACACTATACATTACATCCACTACACAGTTGGATAAATATAAATGAACAATATGTACTTGCGTGGAAAAATTGTGAATGCGTTTTAAGTTTTATAAGCGGATAAAAGTGATTTAAAAAGTATTTAGGCAAAAGTAATACTAATGAGGACCGTCGTGGCGCAGGGGCGCAACGTCTGCCTGTAACGCGACGGTTACTGGGTTCGATCCCCAGTCGGAGAAGATGGATTTTTCTATTTCCATTTTCTTCGCTCTGGCATCTAAGGCGAAGCGCGGCGTTGAGTTCCGCCACTCAACACGCAATGCCTCGAAAACGGCGGAAAGTGGGGACGGAGTAAGCAGGGACTAAGTAACGGAGTGTCTTAACACTAGGTTCTTATGGTTCCTGCAGTTCCCTCTGCCTACCCTGCCATGTGCGGGATAAAGCGTGAAGCTAATACTTTTATTAGTTTCATAGTCTTTTTCATTAGCACTGTGAAATTAGAATTGGTCCAAAAAGCACAGGTTCAAATCCCGTCACGTATTTTTTTGTGTTTGAAAAAAATTTTTGGTAAAGAATAAAAAAAGAATTTCTGAACATAAGACAGTATTAAAATATTATATGTTTAAGGCGAAGCGTTGAGTTTTGTCACTCAACACACAATGTGGAAAGGTAATAAGAGACGGAGTGTCATAACACTATGTTCCTTCTACTTATTAGTCCTACCCTACTAGTCCCTCTGCCTACCCTGCTATGTGCATAAAAAATTACATAGGTATTATAAGAAAAATAAAAACAATATTAAACAAAATTATAAAATTTACCGAAAAATTACTTTTAATATTTTAAGCAGACGTATTTGTCTACATGAGTTTAACATCGGCTTACTTGTACGCATATTTACAGAGGCGTCTCATAAAAAATATTTCAGTATAAACCACCTTGCCCTACAAATAAGTAATATTTGCGCAAAAAAATACACTTTCTAAGCGTAGTAAACCCTTATATCAACCTTTTAAACGTGGCGAAACGAGCTCTAACGTCCCTTTTGGCCTCTTAGGCTATAATCACATGTATAGGCATGTATATAATTATATTAAATAATTATCCACAGATAAATAATTATATTTAATGAATTACTGTAATATTGAGAACTGTCGCAGAGGCGCAGCGTCTATCTGTAACACGATGGTTTGCGGGTTCAATTTCGACTTATAAAGCATAGATTCCATTTTCATTTCTATTTTCATTGTAACTAAACAAGACAAGCGCGGCGTCGAATTCCGCCACTCAACACACAATGCCTCGGAAGGCAGAAAGTGGCGAAAGGAGTGTCTAAAACTAGGTCCCACGGTCCCACGGTTCATACGGTTTCCTTTGCCTACCCTTCTGTGATGCTAATGAAAAAGTTTTAACATGTGAAGATATATAAGTCCCGTAGAAGCTTCTAATATGATAAGCTTTTGAAGATATTATAAAACAAACATAAAATTACATAATATATGGCAGTAATATAGAATTAGATAGAAGCTGTAGTGGCGCAGTGTGACACGTGAAAGGTGTTGGGTTCCATTCCTTAGAAGTGAACAGAAATAAAATATATGAAAAGACTAGTGTAGCTACTGCCTTAGCCAAGGAGTAAGTACAAGTCCTAAGAAGTTTTACGTTAAATAAACCCTGTATGCCAGATGTGTATATTTTCATATTACACTATGTTATAATAAAATGAGACGAAACATTGCTGTGTTATTGAACTTTGCTAAAATATAATTCATTTGATCTCGATTAAAATCCGTAAGTAAAATTATTAATAATATAAACTGAAAAAAATTTTTTAATGCTAAGTAAACACTTGAAAAATTTTGAGGACACTACACTGGTAACAAAACTGCCTATAAACCCTTGAAGTAGAATGGATTAATTTATTTTCACGTCCTTCTCACTGATAACAAGCAATACCTCGAAGAAGGCGGAAAGCAGGTAACGGAGTGTCTTAACACTAGGTTTCCAGTAGTATTGTGGTTTCCCTCTGCCTATTTTGCTATGTACAGGATAAACTATGAAGCTAAAAAAATTATGTAATAGTTTTAATAGAAATTAAAAAAAATAATGATAATAAACTTTGTCTTCTATGATTCTTATTTTACTATTGTATTTATAGCTTTTACCATTGGCTTTGTCCACTTGGAACGACTAAGCATTGTATTAATTTACTTATATCACATATCAACTCATCAACTTCATAACCTATTTGTGTGATTATTTGTTTTACTTGTTTTATTTGTGATACTGGGGGCTTTTTAGTTTGGTTGACAAACTAATAAGCCCCCAGTTTTATAATATTAGTGAATTACAATATATTTTTCGTTAAAATATTATTATAGCTGATTTGGTTGCAAATATATCTTTGTCCAAATTCTGATAATTTTGGAATTAAAAAGACTAATATCTAATCACTAAAACTGAAAACGGCGTTAAATTACGTTAATCACGTATCAAATTCAATAGGAATGAAGAAGTAAACTTTCTTAAATCTCATGATCGATTAAGCAAGCGTAGTAGCAAAATATAAATAACTTATTTTCACCACAATTTTTGTACACATTTGTTAATTTTAACACTGAGCTGCAACATTTTCAATTATAATATTAAAAGATTAGTCTGCATATCTTTATGTCTGGCTTCTGTCCGTATGTGCGAATCACAAAGCAAATTTACGTTGTATTTTAATTTTAATACGGGCATTCCGCAAATATGAAGCGTACTTTTCAACATTATCTTATCATGTTTTATGTAAAACTTTTCAAATTTTTATAAGCAATAGGCACAGGGAACTGGGAACCATAGGAACCTAGTGTTAAGACACTCCGTTGCTTCATCCCTGCTTTCCGCCTTTTAGAGGCATTGCGTGTTAAGTAGCGAAACTCAACGCCGCGTTATGCCTAGTTCCCCTAGTGGGCATTGAACCCACAAACCGTCCGGTTTACAGGCAGACGCCTCTGCACGACGTCCTCAATACAATCAATTTAGTATATTAATTAGCCCTTGGTTTTACAATAATCTTTTTTCAAAGTAATTATATACCTACAAAAAATATTCCTCGGTAATTGTTGAACTCATTAGATCAATAAATGTATGTACTCTGCTGAAAAAAAATTGTCTAACGTAAAAAAAATGAAATGAATAAATGAAAATACACTATATATTGAACTTCCAGCTCGAATTCCAGCATATATGAACAAAAACAATTACAACTCTTTGTACAAGATTGAATACACAAACATCATCTTTTCATTAAAACTGTCTTACAGTGCAATAATGGACTTATTTTATTTTTAACTTATTAAAGTCATACTTATTATATATTGTTATTTCATAAAATACCTGAGTTTGTGGGTTCGATTAAGATTCAGGGGGAATTACTTTACTTTGCTTTAATAATAAGGCAAAGCAAAAAGAAAGAAACCTCGAAAGGCGGAAAGCGGGGAACAGAGTGTCTTAACACTAAGCTCCTACGGCTTCCTCTGCCTACCCTGGTATACAAAATATACAGTATAAAACTAAAAAACACTACTGACTTAACTATCTTCATTAAATCATTTCCACAGCAAACATACATTATAATTTAATATTCCTTAAAAGTTTTATAACGGGTTAAACTTGCAGACGATTTCAATATTTTTTCGTCATGTAACGTAGCTTTTAAACTAAAAGCTGTAATGGTGCACATGTCTCTCATAAATTGCTTAGAAAAGCACATTAATATACAGTAAACTATTAAGAGAGTGTTCGTATTAGAAGCTCGTAGATCCTTAGATCCTTTTAAAATTATTTATACCCTAATTATTTATATGGTAACTTCGTCTAACTTTAATTAGTTCTTATTGCAAAGTGTTCAAGTACATATTTACTATAGTAATATTATTATATATATTATATATATATATATATATATATATATATATATATATATATATATATATATATATATATATATATATATATATATATATATATATATATATATATATATATATATATATATATATATATATATATATATATATATATATATATATATATATATATATATATATATATATATATATATATATATATATATATATATATATATATATATATATATATATATATATATATATATATGTATCTCAAAAATCTTATACTAGAAAATTGAAACGTCTCTTGATAAGCGTTTCAAACAAAAGACGTATTATTCATGGACATAAAAGATTATTTTAAAAATAAACAGTGCTTAAATTAATTAGCGTAACGTCGTTGCCATGAAAAGTTTTATTCATTTTACTTCAACTGTTGATGAAAATTGGCCTGAATTTATATAAAGTAATTTAATGTACTGTACATGCGAGCTTAAATTCGGCAAAGAGATGCTTTTTGAGTATTGGAAAAAAGTCTAATTATTTTTTTTTATATTTTATTATTTTAAGGGCTGTGGATTAAAAGCTAATGAAAAAATAATTAAAAAAATATATATATATATATATATATATATATATATATATATATATATATATATATATATATATATATATATATATATATATATATATATATATATATATATATATATATATATATATATATATATATATATATATATATATATATATATATATATATATATATATATATATATATATATATATATATATATATATATATATATATATATATATATATATATATATATATATATATATATATATATATATATATATATATATATATATATATATATGACGCGAAGGTTCAAATCAAATCTTTCTTTTTTAATATACTAAATAAGTTTTTTTTTTAATACTCCAGTCTCCATTTTCTTTTTACACGATCTTTGAATAAATTCAAATTTAAATAAACTTATTCAAAATAAGACTACAAAAGCTATTTTTTAAACGTCACAAACATTACCACCGGTTCACTGAAGTTAATGCCACAAACCCGAGAAGAAGTATAGAATATAACACTTAAACATTTTTGATAATGATTCCTTCGACATCATATGATGCGGGCCGTCATCGGTTAAAATACAATCAAGCGGTCTTATGGTTACCATGGTGTGTTGCCATTTAAAAAATCATAATTAATGAATATGACCTCTTTATTAGAAAATAATATTTTAATAATATTTTTTTCCTAATAATTCTTTTAGGGAAAAAGGAAAACTATTTTTTTAATCTTTTTAGATTAAAAAAATAGTTTTCCTTTTTCCCTAAAAGAATTATTAGAAAAAAATATTAACATAGAGTAATTAGTTAATTATAGTACATAGAAACTCAACTAAAGTAAATAGCTTAAACGTAAGAAACTCAAATTAATAAATCATTTCATATATATAATATTATAGTACAAAAATAAAACTTCAAATTTCTTTATTACACTTTATTTCATTTAATAAAATATCAGAATAAAATTTCTATATAAATAAATATGAAACGTATCTTGATAAAGATAAGAAGGATTTTTATATTTAAGACATGCTGTTTTAATCTACAAAGGAGATGTACTTCGAGTTAAAAGATTGTAGCGTTTTGTGCATATATATATATATATATATATATATATATATATATATATATATATATATATATATATATATATATATATATATATATATATATATATATATATATATATATATATATATATATATATATATATATATATATATATATATATATATACTTAGTCTGGCCATAAATACTGTTACTATTCAAAAAAAGAAAATATTACGATTGAATTTGGAATCTGTCATTTTTATATGATTGCTTGATGTGTTTTCTTATTTTCGCGCCATTATATTGTTAAATATTTTGTTATATTAAAATGGAGTGGGGTGATAAAGAGAACCGAATCGCTGTGATTGCCTTACATAAAGTAGGTATGGAGAAAAGTGCAATTTTTAAAACCCTCCACCCGCTTGGTATTAGTCAAATGTTTGTTTACCGGGCTATTGATAGGTACAATGATACCTCCTCTGTTTGTGACAGAAAAAGATCTGGCCTTCCACGTACCGTTCGTGTGAAAAAGGTGATTAAAGCAGTTAGGGAAAGAATTCGAAGAAATCCTGTCCGTAAGCAAAAGATTTTATCTCGGGAGATGAAGATAGCTCCTAGAACCATGTCGCGTATATTAAAAGATGACTTAGGACTTGCAGCCTATAAGAGACGTACTGGTCACTTCTTAACTGATAATTTAAAGAAGAATAGGGTGGTAAAATCCAAACAACTACTTAAGCGGTACGCAAAGGGAGGTCACAAAAAAATTTTGTTTACGGATGAGAAAATTTTTACAATTGAGCAGTATTTTAATAAACAAAATGACCGTATTTATGCTGGAAGCTCTAAAGAAGCTTCGCAATTAGTAAACAGAGTACAATGTGGGCATTATCCCACTTCAGTGATGGTTTGGTGGGGTGTTAGCTATGAAGGGGTGACTGAGCCATATTTTTGTGAAAAAGGTATTAAAACGTCGGCACTAGTTTATCAAAATACCATTCTTGAGACGGTAGTTAAGTCTTTAACTAACACCATGTTCAATAACAAAGAATGGTGCTTTCAACAAGACTCGGCACCGGGTCATAGAGCTCGATCCACCCAATCTTGGTTGAAAACTAACGTTCCGGACTTTATCAGCACTGAAAACTGGCCGTCGTCAAGTCCTGACCTAAATCCATTGGATTATGATTTATGGTCAGTTTTAGAGAGTAAGGCTTGCTCTAAACGCCATGATAATTTGGAGTCCCTAAAACGATCCATTCGGTTGGCAGTGAAGAATTTTCCTCTAGAAAGAGTTCGTGCTGCTATTGATAACTGGCCTCAACGTTTAAAAGACTGTATTGCAGCCAATGGGGACCACTTCGAATAAACATTGTATATTTTTAATAGTTATATATTGATGTATTAAACTAACTCACTATGAAAGGAATAAATGTTACGTATAAAAAAAAAATCGTGCTTTTCTTTATAACAATATTTATGGCAAGACTAAGTATATATATATATATATATATATATATATATATATATATATATATATATATATATATATATATATATATATATATATATATATATATATATATATATATATATATATATATATAAATATATATATATATATATATATATATATATATATATATATATATATATATATATATATATATATATATATATATATATATATATATATATACGATATGAAAGATATATAGACCATAAAGTCACTATACTATAATATGTTTTCTTTATTTTTATTGCACGTAAAATAACAACTAAAAAATAAAATAATAAAGTTGTAATTGACAAAAATAGGCTTATTTCTTATAGAAATCTCTTCCAGCCAGCCAGTGGTAGGAGATATGCCAAACAATAGCGGTAAGGGGCAGTGCGATTACAAATTTTAATTAAAAAAATAAATAAATACAATAACTTTAGTAATTTGACTTGATTCAATTTACATGAGACTCGACGCCTTGTCCTGTCATTCAAAACAGTTCTAATATAGTCACCAATATGTATTCATATATTTTTGTGGCTTTTAAAGTGTTAATCTACACAAAAGATAGAAAACCTTTTTTTGGCAATAATAAATATGTGTGATAATTGCTAAATATCAGATTTTAATACATGAAGAGACTGACTGAAAAACTGTTACTGGAAACTCCTTGATCGATTTTATAAGGTACGTTTAAGTATAGGCAATATGCCTTTACTTGCGAATAGGAACAATGACTATAAAGTGTAGAGCGTTCAGAACGTCTATTTTTTAAAATATTATGTTATGCTTCCGACCTTGTTTAATTGAGCCAAAAGCTTCGATATTAGACACTTTGAAATGTAAATATAATATATAGAAAACACATTTTTCTATCTAATTGTGTCTTAAATCATACGCTGCTACGACATTTTGCTTATCATCGACAAATTACAATAATTCTACCACATTTCTAGAAATAAAACATTAATTTTAAGCTTTTAACTTAGACCACAGAGCAGTTCCCACCAAGTAGGCCATAAATCTTTCGTTTGTCGCCGGCAGATGGTGCTGGTGTCCAGGTTTTTACCATAACTCTGTAACAAAGCACTCTTTCTGAGATATACCTGAATCGTGAGAATATATGAGCACTTGTACTAAGGAAATATATTTTTTGTTGGCGAGAACATCGTGGTACAGTGGAATAGAGTTTTAATGTAATCGCTATGATTAGTTGTTCGAAATAACCTATTTTCATTTCTCTGCTTTGATAAGAAACGATGCAGGCTTTTAATTATAATTTAAGACCGTAGCATAACAAAGCTAACATACACATGATGTCTTTGAATGTATATATATATATATATATATATATATATATATATATATATATATATATATATATATATATATATATATATATATATATATATATATATATATATATATATATATATATATATATATATATATATATATATATATATATATATATATATATATATATATATATATATATATATATATATATTTGTAACGTGTGTGTGTTGTAACCGCTATTAACCTCCACTACCGCAGCACGCCAGCCCTTACACGGTTATTAATATACTGTTCCACTTTACAAGTGCAACGTTACACTTTAGTGCAAATGCAAGACCTAGATTTAAAATAACCATGATGAACTATTGAAAGTTTCAACCAACCAAAAAACAGTAAACCTCAATGAATATGTTCTCATATTAAAATGTTCTGTAAATACATACATTTTTTTCTGATTTTAAATAACCTACTTGTTAAGTCGTTTCTATATAATATGTTTGTGGCAAGGGTTTGTAATTGGATTATTTTGTTACTTTCATATTCGAAATATGTTTGCAAATGTATCGTTAAGATAATCTATGCTACCACAAAGGGACGAAAAAGACAAGTATATTATAAGTGATACTTGAAAAAGTGAATGGTAAGAGAGGTAAGGGGAGACCTCGGTTGACTTTCGAAAACACAATATCGAAGATACTGGAGGAAGGTCACGTAAAAAGCAAGAGAACCTCTCGGAGAGATTGTATGAAGAGGCGAAAGAGGTATGCAGGGACCGCAGCGTTTGGCGGTCCGTTCTCTCTAACTACTGGGGTAATAGTTAGAAGCTATGTATGTATGTATGTATGTACTTTTAGTTTTAGCTTCACGCTCTATCCCACATATAGCTGGGCAGGGAACGTGTCAACAAAAGACGATGCGAAATCATACAATCTGCAGTTGAGAACCTGAACAAGATCTGAGTACCGTCGTAGCTTAGAGGCGCAGTGTCTGCCTGTGAATACGACGGTTCGTGACGTTGAGTTATGTTACTCAACTTCTATCTTAACACTGTGGATTCTCAGGATTTCTCTGATTCCTCTGCCTACCCTGGTAAAAGCAGAATAAAATGTAAATATATGGAAAATAGAAAAATAACCAAAAACACCAAGTTCCTATATAGAACTGAAACTTAAATCCTGCAATTGTAGGATCCCGGACGAATTGACGCTTTTAACATATATTTTGGCGGCTTCTCATAACAACGTAAGGACTACTAAGTAAGAAAATAAAAACAACTTGATTCAATTATCGTGAAGTAAATTTTCAATTTGTAGTTCTACCAATGTCATAATAATCGCATTTCATAATAAACAATTTGATAATAAGATTATTTTTATCATTATGAAATCATCACTGTGTCGCTTTCGCTATCACACAGAATCCATCTTCGTATCCATCACGTTGCTGCTGCTCTGCGACAGTTTCAACTATTTCAAATTATAATAATTACTATTAATAAATATATATTTATTGAAATTTGAAATGGAAATCTGTTCTTTTCTTGGAAATTTCAGAAAGTACAATTACATTTTGTTTATAATAAAATTAAAAAATAATAAACACATACTAATAAAGTTAAAATCACTTAAAAACTATATAAAAAGAAAACAAAATTAAATCTGTAAGTATCCTTATATATTTATAAACAGAAGATTCTTAGTCAATAGATTTATATACAGTTATATAAAAAGTATCGCCCCCGGGTGGGCTCGAACCACCAACCTTTCGGTTAACAGCCGAACGCGCTAGCCGATTGCGCCACGGAGGCGTTGTAATGAGGTGCGAAATTTAGCATTAGATTGTGAAACCAAATTTTATAAAAAAATATAATTTTTAGTTTTAAAAAGTGGGGACGAAGAAAGCAGGAACTAAACAACGGAGTGTCTTAACACTAGGTTCAAATAGTTCCTGCAGTTCCCTCTGCCTACCCTGCCATATGCGGGATAAAGCGTGAAGCTAAAAAAACAAAATAAATAAATGAAAACTATAATCTAAATAATGTAATAAATAAATAATGTTCGTCTATATCATCATTCGTCTATATCAAAATAAATACAAAATATATAAAAAAACGTGAACACTTTACGTAAACTGAGAATTAAACTACGAAGAAGAAGTGTTAAGACAATACTTTCCAAAATTTCAAACAAACTTTCAAGACATTTGTGTGCTGACTTGCGGAAATCAACGCTGCATTTTGTCTCGTAACCAATTGAAAAAAAAATTACCTTAAGTGGAAATCGAACCCATTAAATTCGGGTTTTAGTCAAACCGCTGCGCCACGGCACCTCTTATCTTAATAATAATATTATCTTAATTGATTATACACAAACGTCAGTGATAAGTAATAATTAATGCTGATGTAAATGTTTTATTTGCATAATATATGTACATACCATATACATATATATATTGTTATATTAAAATATTACATCTAATCTATATTACCCCAGTGACATTGTCGTAAACACGATTTCTAGAAGTTCCTTACATTTACTAGCAAAGGCAGGGAAACAGGCGCGGCGTTGAGCTCCGCCACACAAATTCGATGGTTCGATTCGAGTCTTTCTTTATACATACGGGATAAGTTTAAGCTGTGATCAAATGACATACTTTAAATGATTTTATGTTATTGTGTTGTTTATTTTATTGATTTTTCTTCGTCTCTTAGTATCTAAGTCAGCCATTGTTGAAACAGGAAGTCGTGACTATCTTATACTAGTTAAATTTATGACATATCACTGTTATAATCGAATCCTTAATAATATTTATTTATATTTATTTTCTTAATTTATATATATATATATATATATATATATATATAATATATATATATATATATATATATATATATATATATATATATATATATATATATATATATATATATATATATATATATATATATATATATATATATATATATATATATATATATATATATATATATATATATATATATATATATATATATATATATATATATATATATATATATATATATATATATATATATAAAATATTTTATAAGATTTTTGTTTTTTGTTTAGTTATATAAGGCATCTTCACAACAAATTGAGGCTATAGTGACACAGCGGAACAGCTATTGTAAAACCAATGGTTGCGATTTGAATCATCCTAAGAGGTCATTTTTATGAATAAGGTCGCTTTTGTATGTTCTAAATGGACACAAATGTTTCTTGAGGATGCACGTCTGCCTAGTGCGATGGTCCGTGGATTCCATTCCCACTTGGGGAGAATAGATTGTTTCATTTTCATTTTTTGGCTCCGGCATATAGGCAAGCGCGACATTGAGTTCCGTACCCTTTTTTAACTTACACTATATGTTCTTATTACAAATATTGATTATATTAATACATAGAATTAATATTTATCATAATGAACATCTATTATAATCTTTACATTTTTTTTTTATATTTAATATTACTTAGAACTAAGGCTATGGCTGATAAGCGAATTACACAAGTTTATATGTTTTATCCTTGGTTAAATAAAATTAAATTTTATAATAAATTAAGGTCACTTGATAGTGTTACACAATAATGACAAAAAATAAGCTTTGATGCGACTTATATCATAAATATTAGGGCATGTCCGCTATAATTGAAGTTGTGACCGCTGCGTTCCTGTCTTTCATGGCCATCTTCAAGTTGTACTCACAATGCTTTTAGTTGTTGCACCCATCGCATTACGAATTAGTCTCATGACTGCATCGTCTTTGCCCTCGCTATAGTAGGTGCAGCTGTTGGTGTGTCGCGATATTGCTACGACCGCATGCGAGACACTATCATGTAGCTGCAGCTTGACCGATTTGCTGTTAATAACTACGACAGTCTCGCTGGTCAGGCCTTGAGCCTCATGAATCGTCAGGACCTTCGAACCTATTTGTTCTCCCCATCCTTGGCTAATCAGAGATTCTTTTTCTTCTTGTGTGTAAGTCAGGTATAGAGTGTTTTTAAGATCCCCGGACATTGGCGTCAGCTTGATGTTTTTTGTAAAAAGGGAATGTATTGCCCTTTTTGAAGAGTATATGCCAGGATATACTTCTCGTAAAGCGTAGGCAACGTCCATGGGACTTCTATAAGTACACAACAGCTTCTCACTTACGCTGAGAATTCGTGACGATCTTCGGTAAAACATTTCAAAAAGGTTATCTCGATCTATATAGGGTGGTTGGTTTAGGTCTCCTATTAAAAGTACTTCGTCAGCCTCTGAGTATATGCTTGCCAGTACTATTGAACCAAAGTGGTTCATAAGGGCCTCGTCGACTATCAGACGATTGCACTTTTGTGATCCTCCTTGTGCACCGTTCACCAGTATTGACGCCATGGTGCGGATTTTACTTTGAACCAAATTCCCTATACGTTTTTTAAATTACATTTAATGCTATATACATTAAATTAAATTATTTTAGATTTAAATTACATTAGAGAACCATCATAGGATCACTTTATTTGTCTTCTATATCTATGTATATGTCTTGTATTCTATCACAACATTAAAATAATGCTATCAAATGATATCCCTTTAAAGCACAGAAAACATCAAATTTCTAAGTGAACGCAATCAAAAGATATGAGCGTTTATGCGTCATTTATTTTGTATGAAAATCGAAAAGCGCGCGCACCGCGGAAGCCAAAGCTACAGGAGGTCTACTTCCCGTTGACCTAGAGTTATAGAAATTGGCAATAAGTTATAGCTCATAGTACAAGGAATAAATATGATTGATATGTTTGGATATCATGAAATCGGCACATGAGGCAGAGTACGGTACAGTGCGGTAGGTACAGTACTTGCGACTAATTTTTTGCTAAGAAATTTAGTTACACAAATTTTTATTCTTATACGTTACTAGAATATTACCAAATTTTACTTAAAAATGAAAGCTGACCTTCATTTGGTTAACCTTGGATGGATGCCAACAAATTGATTCGACGAAGTAGTAGTAGTGCCTTCTATGGGACATGAATCTCGACTTGCGTACGTCCTTCGTACTCTGGAGGCTTATCAGCAACACAATGCAGTGTTTTTGTCTATATATACAAAAACAGTTAGTATACGACAATTGTAAAAGTAGTGACAAAAAGCGGAGAACGGAAACACTAGGTTAGATATATTGTTTTCCCAAAATTGTTATATGAAGTGAGTTCAAAAGCTTAACATTTGGTACTTGGTGACAAACTTAATTAACATGATCAAAATCAGTCCTTCATTCAAGGTATAGTACAAAATAATTACGTTCAATATTTTCTATTAAGATACAAAGTCGACGGCAACAATAGGCTTATCGGGCTTAGAGGTGCAGCTTCCCAAAATGTACCATAGAATGTTTGAAAGGACATCCTAAATGGTATTAGGCTGTCATCTAAAGTTTAGTACGATATTTACATTTTAAAGTATTTTCTAATCTTATCTTTGGTATAACACGTTTTTGTTCAGTAAATCGTTTACAATATAATTTATAAACATTTTACCAAATAAAA
This sequence comes from Dione vanillae, assembly GCA_037178615.1. Lineage (NCBI taxonomy): Eukaryota > Metazoa > Arthropoda > Insecta > Lepidoptera > Nymphalidae > Dione > Dione vanillae. The sequence continues at coordinate 70,974 of JAZFAU010000021.1, forward strand.
AATGCTACTATGTAGTATACACCATAGAGCATATACAAGTATGAATACATTTTATAGATGTTTAGTGATGTTAGTATGTTTTATATTACATTACAGAGTGCTGGGAGAGCATCTGGTTATAATTCTATTTGGTATAATTCATCAATATCTTCATTTCCACGACCTAGAAAATCGATTTTTTGTGTAAGCTTTAAGTACGTATATAAGTACATTTCCACAAGAGCAGCACTAACTACAGGCGCCTTAATTTCAATTATGGCAAATTAAAAAGAATTAAATCTGAATGCAAGACAAAGGTTTTGGATATTTGAAAGAAATGAAGAAAAGACCAAATGCAATGATTTAAATGGAAAGTTATTAGAATAAGTGATTGATAGTATATAGTACCTATACGTGAGAAGTACATTAAGTACAGGATGGAATATATAGAATGAGTCTGGAAAGCCGTATTGCTGCCGGTAATAAAATGAACGGTGCCTTTGCTGGATTTTTGTTACGGCAAGACATAAGTGTAGCTGCACATTTGGCCTTATAAATGCAGTCATATGACAGCGAAACGTGTGTACTGCAGAAGAAGATTGAAAGATAAATGCTATGGAGATGCTATTACTTCAGAGGATATTCGGAGTCAGTTTAACAGACCGAAACCGCAAGGAAAAGATATACGGAATAGAAGGTACCAGTGAGGATGTCACAGCGGAAATGAAGAAGAACGTGCTCAGATGGCTTGGTCACGTCGAGTAAAAGTTTATCTTTTAATAATAGTGATGTTATTGATAAAGTGTGAAGTTATTTATATATGTATGTATGTATATATGTATATGTATGTATATATGTATATGTATGTACGTGTGTATGTGTGCATATGTGTATGTATGTACGTTCATTACGTAAATTTGTGAATAATGATTAAATATGAAGATATCTTCGACGACATATTTATACCTAGAATAACTAAATCATTTGTAACAATGTTCTTAAAGTCTACTGAAATATATTCACAAGCAACGAAAAAATCAATGTATTTTAAAATTGGTTAAAAACTACTAACGATTGGGTAAAATTCACAACATTTCGTATGCAATATTTCGTTATAATTTAACTGCACTAGCCAAATAGCCGTAATTGACTGTATGACACAAATTTAAATTTTTTATTTCATTCGTAGTATCACTGATTTGTTTTGATTGGAGCTCTTTTTTAATGATACCTGTCCACGTATAATCAATTAGCCTAATTGCTCACAACTGAATGGGTCGCAAGCGTTTTTGCCAGCGGAATAGGTATTTTAATTAAATATTTAAAATTTCCACTTTAGGCTGATATATAAAATTTTAATGCTTTTAAAGTTAAAATGATATGGGTAAAGCTTTTTGTACTAAAACATATATATATAGTGGGCTTTGGTTTCGAATCAAAAATGTCATAGTATCTTGTCTAAATGAGCTTTGGTTGTGCCTCGACGTAGCATCTGACTGTATATGCAAAGATGCTGGGTTTTATTTCCACTAGCTTGAATTGTTATCTTCTAGTTATAAGGCACCCCGCTGCGTTAACTTTCGTCAATCAACACTGTCGCATTACTGGGCGGAAAGTAGTGAACGGAGTGACGTAACACTAAGTTCCTTCTACCCTAATAAATGCAGAAAATTGTGTAAATCTATCTATTTCTATATATTTTGTCAATGTTTCAGTTTGCTGATGCATGAGTACGTAGTGAACTTATAAAAATAAGCAGAGACCAGACACCATCCACCACCTTTTAGTTCTAATTTTTCACTTAACTTCAAGATATTGCGGAGCTCAACGCCACAATTTTAAAAAAGCAGAACGAACTGATCTGGGTTCGATTCCCAGCGTTGAGTTCCGCCACTCAACACGCAGTGCCTCGAAAAAGGCGGAAAGCAGGGACGGAGAAAGCAAGGACTAAGCAACGAGAGTGTCTTAACACTAGGTTCCCACGGTCCCTGCGGTTCCCTCTGCCTACCCTGCCATGTGCGGGATAAAGCGTGAAGCTAAAAAAAAAATGAACTGGCACTTAGACTATACTATACTACATTACTATTTATTACTATATTCAGAATAAGATATTTATAAATTTTAAGCGATACGGAAATTTAATTATATAATTAAAATATATAATTTTATTTTAGGTTATATGGAAAACACGTATTCGTCACAAATAGTCAGAAGTAATAGCTAAGAAAAAGAATTGTTTTTACATTTTCAGTGGCACCCTCTAATAGCTACTGGATAACTAAATGATAACAAGATGACAGTTGAGGGGTGGCGATAAAGAATGACGAATCATTGTGTGATGACTCAATTGATTTAATTAAATTAAAAAAAGCTATATAAGCAAAGTTACTGTAAATTGCTATGACATTGTGGCACATTGGAACTGGTTTTTTATCATAAATTGTAGTTGCAGATTCAATTCTTAATTGAGGTACTTTTTATTTATTTTGCCTTTAAAAACAGCTTTATGACTATAGGCAATCACTTCTCAAGCTTTGGCACAAATCTCAGCCTAACTATTAATATTATTCTGATTTTAAAGTGTTAATCCACAATGAGGATAGGAAAATACTTAAAGAAAACATATAAAAATTTGAACGCAGCGGGATGTAAACTCGCGCCTACTTGCACGGTTCGCAGAAGAGTGCAGGTTCAAATCCCGCTGCTTTTCTTAATCTTTAAGAATTTAACTATTAATATTCTTTTTCAAAATACCTTTTACTATATTTCATTTAAGATTATTGTAGGTTCGAAACCCGCTTGAAGAAAAACTATCACAAATATTCTAATGTAAAGTATTTTTTTAATATAAGACCATGGTGGTCCTCATCATAGTATAAAAACAGGGTTCTTCAAATCAGGGACCGATTACATGAATCAGCATCATCATTACAATTTCATTAGTCAGCGGGTCGTTGCAATGATAAGGATGTTATAATAATGGATATGAAATTAAAATATAATAATAGTAATATTTGTTTTAAAATAAAGAGGGCTGTCGTGCAGAGGGGTAAGCGTCTGTCTGGAAGATGGATTTTTCTATTTAAATTTTCTTCGCTCTGGAAACTAGGCAAAGCGCAGCGTTGAGTTTCGCCACTTAACACGCAATGCCTCGAATAAGGCGGAAAGCGGGGACGAAGAAAGCAGGGACTAAGGACTAAGCAACGGAGAGTCTTATTACTAGGTTTATATGGTTCCTGGAGTTCCCTCTGCCTACCCTGCAAAATGCGGGATAAAAGAATGAAGCTATAAAAAAAAATACATTTTTTATTTTTGTGTATATGTTCAAAGATTAAGATAAGCCTACTCCATTATCTATAATATGCGTAAAAATTAGGTAAATTAGATAAAATAAATTAGGTTTTATCAAAAGCTATACTTTTTGTCCTTTTGTTACATTTACGATGTACCCTGCACATAGTAGGGTAGGCAAAAGAAATTGTAAGCTCAAAGTATCTAGTGTTAAGACACTCCGTTCTCACTTTATGCTATTGAGGTATTACATATTGAAAGGCGGAACTCAACGCCACACCGTTTTACTTGTTGCCAGCGCGAAGAAAATGAAAATGTTTCGGTCTCGAGTGGGAATCGAACTCACAAATTTACAGGCAGACGCTATATATCTGCGCCACTTTTTACTATATTTAAAAAATTTTTTTTTTTAGCTTCACGCTTTATCCCGCGCATGGCAGGGTAGGCAGAGGGAACTACAGGGACTGTGGGAACCTAGGTGTTAAGACACTCCGTTGCTTAGTCCCTGCTTTCTCCGTCCCCACTTTCCGCCTTTTTCGAGGCATTACGTGTTGAGTGGCGGAACTCAACGCCGCGTTTTGTCTTGTTTTGCCAGAGCGAAGAAAATGGAAATAGAAAAATCCATCTTCTCCGACTGGGGATCGAACCCAGTAACCGTCGCGTTACAGGCAGACGTTGCGCCTCTGCGCCACGACGGTCCTCGGACGGTAAAAAAAATCTAAATTAGAAAACTTCTTGCAAAACAAAACAGACATACAATAAAATTAGAACTGTTTCCTTAGAAATAAATAATATGCATTTATAAACTGGTCCTGGGATCAATTTAATTTATTTTTAATTTAAAAAACTATATTTTTTTTTCATTAATATATAAGTAAATTAATTATTTTTATAACCATACAAATTTTAGAATCTGGACTGGACCAAAAAAATACTTAGAATCTGGACTATTATAGAATACGATGACCCTATAATGTTTAGAATAAAGATAACAACTTTTACATTACTTAGTTTTAAATATACAGCAACTTATACATTTATAAGTGACAATTATAGAATAGCGTATCAATTTTTTATACATCACTACAATTTAATAGTGAGTTGTTCTATGCCCTTATCTTATCGCGATACATCTAAGCAATCCGCGGGACCGAACCCGAATCGAACCTAATCAAGTGGATGAATTGACAAAAACTAGCCCTACGTCTACGTCACGTTTTTTCAACACAAAGTGTATGAGTGGATGATTAATTTGTTAGAAAGCTAGTTTATTAAAAGGGAAATACGTGTGTTAAGCTTAAATTTGTTTTATAAGGTAAATTTCGCTTGTCTCTGTGTGTGTGTGTATGATTTTGACTAGCTTTGAAACAACAGATTAATTAAAATTTTTGAATACATCCATCGATGACAATATAACATTGTCAAAAAATAACAGATTGCCTATGCACACTTCCCACGCTGGCTTACATATATATTGAGGACCGTCGTGCCGCAAAGGCACAACGTCTGCCAGTAACGCGACGGTTTCTGAGTTCGATTTCCACTCGGGCAAGATGGATTTTTCTATTTCCATTTTCTTTCGCTCTGTTCGGCCACTCAACGCGCAATGTCTCGAAAAGCTATGTATATATATATATATATATATATTATATATATATATATATATATATATATATATATATATATATATATATATATATATATATATATATATATATATATATATATATATATATATATATAATATATATATATATATATATATATATATATATATATATACATATATATATATATACATATATATATATATATATATATATATATATATATATATATATATATATATATATATATATACATATATATATATATATATATATATATATATATATATATATATATATATATATATATATATATATATATATATATATATATATATATATATATATATATATATATATATATATATATATATACCAAATAAGTAATCGTTTTTATTATACCAACCTAGACAATATTATAAAAAGCTTTCCCATCGTTTTTTTTTAATAAAAAAATTTACATTAACTAAATAATTTCATTAAAATCGGACATATGACCCCGATTATCATTTATACAACGACTTATAATGATAACCACTAAAGCATAGAGCAATGATTAATGATGAATGTTTAATATCAGTAATATCATTATTACACCCTTATTCAGGGTCGAAGGGTAAAATATCATTAGTCATATTAGAACGCCGTCGTTTTTTTAGCTAAAAATTTATATCTACTGAAAACTAAAATAACACTTACTTTAACGTGTAACCGTGTCTTACACCAAAACGTGTAAATAATTTTATTCCTGGGTGACAGACAGGCAAAGCTATATATAAATATATATATATATATATATATATATATATATATATATATATATATATATATATATATATATATATATATATATATATATATATATATATATTATATATATATATATATATTACTTATTTGGTATATATATATATATATATATATATATATATATATATATATATATATATATATATATATATATATATATATATATATATATATATATATATATATATATATATATATATATATATATATATATATATATATATATATATATATATATATATATATATATATGTATATATATATATATATATATATATATATATATATATATATATATATATATATATATATATATATATATATATATATATATATATATATATATATATATATATATATATATATATATATATATATATATATATATATATATATATATATATATATATATATATATATATATATATATATATATATATATATATATATATATACATATATATATATATATATATATATATATATATATATATATATATATATATATATATATATATATATATATACATAGCTTTTCGAGACATTGCGCGTTGAGTGGCCGAACAGAGCAAAGAAAATGGAAATAGAAAAATCCATCTTGCCCGAGTGGAAATCGAACTCAGAAACCGTCGCGTTACTGGCAGACGTTGTGCCTTTGCGGCACGACGGTCCTCAATATATATGTAAGCCAGCGTGGGAAGTGTGCATAGGCAATCTGTTATTTTTTGACAATGTTATATTGTCATCGATGGATGTATTCAAAAATTTTAATTAATCTGTTGTTTCAAAGCTAGTCAAAATCATACACACACACACACAGAGACAAGCGAAATTTACCTTATAAAACAAATTTAAGCTTAACACACGTATTTCCCTTTTAATAAACTAGCTTTCTAACAAATTAATCATCCACTCATACACTTTGTGTTGAAAAAACGTGACGTAGACGTAGGGCTAGTTTTTGTCAATTCATCCACTTGATTAGGTTCGATTCGGGTTCGGTCCCGCGGATTGCTTAGATGTATCGCGATAAGATAAGGGCATAGAACAACTCACTATTAAATTGTAGTGATGTATAAAAAATTGATACGCTATTCTATAATTGTCACTTTATAAATGTATAAGTTGCTGTATATTTAAAACTAAGTAATGTAAAAGTTGTTATCTTTGTTCTAAACATTATAGGGTCATCGTATTCTATAACAGTCCAGATTCTAAAATTTGTATGGTCATAAAAATAATTAATTTACTTATATATTAATGAATAAAAATTATATTTTTTTAAATAAAACAATTAAATTAAATTGATCCCAGGATCAGTTTATAAATGCATATTATTTATTTCTGAGGAAACAGTTCTAATTTTATTTTATGTCTGTTTTGTTTTACAAGAAGTTTTCTAATTTAGATTTTTTTTACCGTCCGAGGACCGTCGTGGCGCAGAGGCGCAACGTCTGCCTGTAACGCGACGGTTACTGGGTTCGATCCCCAGTCGGAGAAGATGGATTTTTCTATTTCCATTTTCTTCGCTCTGGCAAAACAAGACAAAGCGCGGCGTTGAGTTCTGCCACTCAACACGTAATGCCTCGAAAAAGGCGGAAAGTGGGGACGGAGAAAGCAAGGAAGGAACTAAGCAACGGAGTGTCTTAACACTAGGTTCCCACAGTCCCTGCAGTTCCCTCTGCCTACCCTGCCATGCGCGGGATAAAGCGCATTTTTTTTTAATATAGTAAAAAGTGGCGCAGATATATAGCGTCTGCCTGTAAATTTGTGAGTTCGATTCCCACTCGAGACCGAAACATTTTCATTTTCTTCGCGCTGGCAACAAGTAAAACGGTGTGGCGTTGAGTTCCGCCTTTCAATATGTAATACCTCAATAGCAAAAGTGAGAACGGAGTGTCTTAACACTAGATACTTTACCTAATTTTTATGCATATTATAGATAATGAAGTAGGCTTATCTTAATCTTTGTACATATTGTATACTTTGTACATATACAAAAACAAAAAATGTATTTTTTTTTATAGCTTCATTCTTTTATCCCGCATATTGCAGGGTAGGCAGAGGGAACTTCAGGAACCAGATGAACCTAGTAATAAGACTCTCCGTTGCTTAGTCCTTAGTCCCTGCTTTCTCCGTCCCCGCTTTTCGCCTTATTCGAGTCGTCGTCATATTAGAACGCCGTCGTTTTTTTAGCTAAAAATTTATATCTACTGAAAACTAAAATAACACTTACTTTAACGTGTAACCGTGTCTTACACCAAAACGTGTAAATAATTTAATAATATTCCTGGGTGACAGACAGGCAAAGCTATATATAAATATATATATATATATATATATATATATATATATATATATATATATATATATATATATATATATATATATATATATATATATATATATATATATATATATATATATATATATCTATATATATATATATATATATATATATATATATATATATATATATATATATATATATATATATATATATATATATATATATATATATATATATATATATATATATATATATATATATATATATATATATATATATATATATATATATATATATATATATATATATATAATATATATATATATATATATATATATATATATATATATATATATATATATATATATATATATATATATATACATATAACAAATTAATTATTTTCATACTTTATATTTACTTACTTCTGACTAGGAACCCAAGGCAATGCCAACTGCTATTGGATGAAGTAGACGAATTTTGTGCGTGGACGAAAGGAATGAGGACAAAACCTAGTAAGTGTCACTGTTTATGTCTGGGAAGGCGATACACTAAATATACCTCATACGATCCGGGACTTAAAATTGGCGGTAAAAGCATTGCTATAGTTTCCGAAGCGACACCTTTTAAATTTCTCGGCAAGAAAATAGACTACAAAGGCCGCACTCCATCTTTAGATGTACTAGTCGACAGCTTTTTGAAGGATCTTGAGAAGGTAGATCATCAACCTATAAGTAATGTCAAGAAAGTTTGGATTTACGACAATTTTCTAACATCGCGTCTAAATTGGCCTTTCCTCGTGTATGATTTCAATAAGACCCTGTTAACAAAGTTAGATGCAAGTGTCATTAAGATACTGAAGTGTTGGCTTGGGCTAGCGCATTCGGCGGACACCTCAACCTTATTTAGAGACAAAAATAGTTTTGGGTTGAGATTAAAGAAACCATCGGAGCTCTATAAACACCTAAGAGTCGCCAAAACACATATTCTGGGAAAATCACGGGATGACATTGTTATCTCACTCCCAAAAGACAAAAGTGTCCCAGAGCTTGAGTCAAGACTTCAATTCCATAAGCAATTTATGATAGGAGCACAATCTAGTAAAGTAGGGTTAGGATCAAAGAGGAAAGATCAAGACATAGACAATAAAATCTTTCATTCGGCAAGACGAGAACGACAAATATAAGGTGCACGCATTGGGTTTAGAAATGCAAAACGAGTGGCTAACTATAGGAGAATTCTGTATCCCTTTAGCTTTAAAATGGCGCACCCTAATTCACGACTGGTCTCCAGCACTATTAAAATTCTATCTAAATGCGTTCCAAATGACTCTTCCAGATCAAAGTAATTTAGTAAGATGGGGTAAAGCTACCGATAAATCTTGCTACATCTGTAAAGAGGCAGTAGGGACAGCTAAACATATGCTGGTGGGGTGTAGGGTACTCTTGGATAGTGGTCAATACTCGCGGCGCCACGATAAAGTACTAGAAATCATACGTGAAGCCGTTAGTCTATCTGTAGCAAGAGCACAGAGAAATATAACAACCAACAAACGCTCAATAGAGTTTGTGAAAGAAGGTTTTTATAAAAAACTCACACAAAAACCTTTCTCTATATTAGATCCAGCTCCCGATTGGACACTTATGATGGACACGTACTCGTATGAGAAACAGTATAGAATCCCTGAGGATATTTGTGTTTCGTCATCCAGACCTGATATTTTTCTCTACTCTCGAAGCCTAAAACGCGTAGTACTGGTAGAACTTACAGTTCCGTGGGAAACAAATATTCCAAAAAGTCACCATCTAAAACTTAATAAATACTTCGATCTTACAAACGAACTGACCAGGAATAGGTTTAGAGTTAGCTTATTTGCGGTTGAAGTAGGAGCGAGAGGTATAACAGCGAAATCTCTCTATAGTTTACTAAAAGATCTCGGCCTGTCTAGAGCAATTATAAATTCATTTCTAGAACGCACTTCAAAGGCGGCTTTGGTAGAATCATTTAAAATTTGGTTAGGTAGTGGGAGGAGCTCGGACAGTGAAGGTGAGCGTTAATGCATTTTAAACCTACACTTGTGTCGCAAGTCCCAAGCGCTGATCGGAGCTCCTCTTCCTACAACGCAATGGGCCCGGCACCCGCACGGTGAATCCATAGAATGCTAAGCAGTTTTCTTCTCTTCTTTTAGCTTTATAGTTTTACTTAAAATATTCTTTGCCAATTTGCAGTAAAATTCCATGTTCACTTTACTGCCTGTTGATCGAAGAAACACCTCCTGCCTGAGCATTATTAGTACTGACCATTTCCTCAAAAGGGAATCGAATCCACTATTTTATTATCATTTTTATCAAATATAAGAACTATAGCTTTAAGATATATCACGTAATATGTGGTCAATTATTACGTGACACTTCTCCCCGAATTTAACCCAATCTTCAAAACATTATACGATGATTCGTGGGTTTTACCACAGCAAAGAAATAAAATAATAATTGATGCTCTAACACTCAAACCTACAGCCGTCGCGTTTACAGTCAGACTCTGTGCCACTGCGCCACAAGGGACATGTCTCAGCAATAATAATAATATCAAATATTTAAATTTAACACTCCTTCTATATATATTTCACCCAACGTCGTTTATAAATCATGGTGTGTAAGATAATTCACAATATAATACTATAAGCTACACGTGGCCATGAAAGGGGGGAATACGTAATACAATAAATGGTTAAATAATATGCTTTAAACGCCGTCTATTTTGTTTATTTTAGTTTGTTTACTAGAATTATTACTTAAAATAAAATAAAAGAAAACCGTCGTTGCGCAGAGGCGTTGCGTCTGTGTGTTAGTGCGACGGTTTGTGGGTTCAATTCTCGCTCGGGGAAGATTGATTTTATCATTTCCATTTTCTTCGCTCTGGCAATTAGGCAAAGCGCGGCGTTGAGTTCTGCCACTCAACATGCAACGCCTTAAAAAAGCAAAAAGCAGCGGACGGAGCATCTTAGATTACTAGGTTCCCATGGTTTCTGCGATTCCCTCTGCCTACCCTGCTATGTACTGGATAAAGCGTGAAGCTAACAAATAAAAATTATTATATAATTGAGACAAGTTTCATACTTGAAATAAAAAAAAAATTTTAATGTAGGCAAAAATCATTTTTTTTCAGCCTTTAATTTACAAATTTTCTACATGTAGTGGTTCTAAGCTGGGAAGTAGAGAACGGAATATTTTGACACTAAATCCTCCGTGGTATATGAAACTAGAGACTAGAGACCATACTTAATAGTTATAGCACGTGAATATAATAAATTAGAAAGCCCAGTAAAAGCGTCTCGTGGGTAATTTTTATGTAAACCATTCCCAGCGTCCTTCGTAACTAGTACAGTCTTTTGTAATTAAAGCATACATATGTCCAAATATTACGACAATAAAGTATACAAGTGTTTTGACAAGCTGTAATAATTTTATGTTATTTTTAGCTTCACGCTTTAGCCCGCACATTATAAGCAGGGTAGGCCACTGCCGCAGGAACCGTAGAAATTTTGGGATAAGGCACTCCGTTCTCCGCACCGTTCTTCGCTTCGCTTCTCGGGGGACAAAGCTGCGATCGATATACTGGTATGACAAAGCGTGACGTTGAGTTCGATAGAGAATAAAGTGTCCGAACACTACGTTCTAACCGTTCTATTCTATATGGCCTTTTAAATATTACTATTAAATGCATCAAATAAAGCAAAAGCAAGCTAAAGCGTTTCCTTTCATAGGGTATTATATAGCTTATATGCTTAAGTTACGCTGGGACGTTGACGTTAAAAGAAAATACACTGTATTGTTAGGCACAGAATATGCGATGTAGATATGGTGTTGTATATTTATAGGTGTGAGTAAAAGTTTTATTAACATATTAAAGCAATATTGTGTAATGGAGAAAATTACAATACATAATGATGTTTTGATATGGAATAATTATGTGCGAAATTCTCCAAGATAAGCTTAAGCATCAAGTTAAGCTTAGTTAGATCCAATATTGATTTTTAGCTTCGAGTAGGAAGCTAAACATATAATTCAATTGTATAAAAATATTTTTATAGTTTGTTTTATAATTAAAATTTTTAAAAAACAACTCTTCTCCTACATATTCTTTGATAAAAACGACTTAACATAAACATAATTGTCCTCTTGACAGGAGATTCTTAATAAGAGGGTGTATTTCTCTGGTAGAAATTAACAATATTGTACAATATTTGGTTATTATTCACGTAGACATTAGAGGGTGCATATTAAAGTAGCTCTGCGATCTGTCATAATCTTTGTGTCAGTATAAGCCCATTCAGGATTAGTGTTTGTTTTTGCTGTATCAAATGTCGAGGTTTATTTATTTTAATGAATATATATATATATATATATATATATATATATATATATAATATATATATATATATATATATATATATATATATATATATATATATATATATATATATATATATATATATATATATATATATATATATATATATATATATATATATATATATATATATATATATATATATATATATATATATATATATATATATATATATATATATATATATATATATATATATATATATATATATATATATATATATATATATATATATATATATATATATATATATATATATATATATATATATATATATATATATATATATATATATGGTATTTAATCGTTTTTTTAAATATTTCAACATGTGAAAATGTCTTGAATTGAATGAAAGGAGAGCAGAGTGATTAAACTCTAGGTATTTGTTGATTTACTTTGTTTTTTGAAAAATAAATGTGTTCAGTTTTCTCTATATCAAGTGAGATATATAGTCATATATAATATAAATCTATTTTTCTTTAATTATAATCTTTAAAGACATTTTCATTCAAGTCTTTGCGTTAAGTAAAATTCAACCGAACAATAACAATACCGATTTTCATGCCTAAAATCCATTTTGAAGCGTTTGGTGTTAATACAAATGCAGTCCTTGTTTTCACTGAATATCCGCATCACAATAATAACGAATGCGGATTCGTATAGTGTAAAGCCCAGCCCGAACACAGAACGGGCGATGTCCGACAGTGGAATGAATATTCATGTACTTTGGATTTTCAAAATTATACCACGAATGTGATACAAGGTGCGTTTGTCAGATGAAAGCTGTGCTTATTCTGCGATATTTGTTAGAAATAATGCTTAGTAGAGCTTTTTTAGTACGAAATTAACTCCTGCTAATATATTATTATCAAAATTTTAGCTGTAAATGCAATTAAGAAATACAAAATAATACTGGATTTTAATATTGATTTTTTGTTAAATTTGTAATATCGTGGTTGTACAGAGGCGCAGCGACTGTCTGTAAACGTGATGACTTGTGGTTGCGGTTCCCACTCGGGAAGAAAGGATTTTTTATTTCTATTTTCTTCACTCTGGCAACTAGGTAAAGCGAGGCGTTGAGTTCCGCCACTTAACTCGAAAATAAGCGGAAAGCAGGGAACAGAGTGTTTTAACACTAAATTCTCACAGTTCCTGCGGTTTCCTTTGATTACTCTTCTATGAAAGGGAATAAAAAAAACAAATTCATTAAAAAATTCATTATTTTTCAGTTTGTAAATAAATGTGCCTTTAAAAACTTAAACACATATGTAATTTGCTCATTAAAATTTCAGAAAGGGGGCGCTGCAGCGCGGCGGCATAGTATCTACACGCAACAGTCGCTGGTTCAATTCCCTCTGTCCAGAATGTATTGTCATCATTCGCATGCTATAGTAAGAAAATAAAATGTGGTATGGCCTATATGGCTAACCTGCTATACGTGGAATATAGCGTATAAAATAAAATAATTTTAGTAGGCGCTTATAGATTGAAATTAAATGTAAAAAGTGGAACTATAATAATCTATTTGTACAAATTAAAACATAATTATAAAAAAAAAAATTACACAATTGTCAAAGGTAAATGGTCTGCAAAGTTAAAATTTTACGTACAAGTTTGAAACTTTTGTGAGTTTTTGTTTATTTGTTTGTTCAGTGGAAAACAGATTAAAAAGGCCCGGAGCTAAAGAGGAAGTTGTGAAGGCACGAAGATTAAAAAGTATAAAAAGTGTAATGGATTGTTGCAAACTTAACAATGGGAGCAATTTTTTAAGTTTGTGGACACAGGAATTTGGCTATGATATATCCAAAGCATGACAAGAAGTAAGCAGAGAGAGTTGACCTAACATTTTGTCTAATGAACCAGAAAATTACGTGACTCTTCTATGAATTCTCTTTTAAAATGTTATTCAAGCATCGATAAAGACTTTTTTTTTCACAAAGCAGAGACGGAGAAAGCAGAGACTAAGCAGCGGAGTGTCTTAACACTAGATTCCTATGGTTTTTGCAGCTTACTCTGTCTACATCATACGTGCGGGATAAAACGTGAAGTCCAAAATACACACACACACACACACACACATGCGTAAACGCTCACAATTACACCAAAAAATTGCTTTAGACTTATGACTTTATTAAACTTATGAATCAGTTATAATTTTTAAATTCACTATGTTACTTGCAAAATGCTAATCGAATTCCATTGAAATGACAAAATTTCGTGAATAAACGGTTAGTTAATCAATTCGTATGACCGTCAAATTATCTAAGGTTGAAATTTATAAGGCTGTTAGCATTTTCGCGCCATCCCGGGGTTAAGGCAGGGTTAAAGCGAAACATTACGTGGGAACTGCAAAAGCGATCTTATTCTCACGAAATTTAATTTAGTTTAAATATTTGCTTTGAGGAAAAACAGCTCTTCGTGACTATTTGTATTAAGTATCAAAATTGTGTGTTGAAATTTTGAATATATTGCAATATAGCATGACCGTATGTAGCGGAGATTCATTTGCATTTGACCGAAGAACAATAATATCGGACAATCTTCCTTAAAATATACTGCGATGTCGCTTCAGTGGAGATTATAGTGAATCTTTAAGAATAAAATATGTTAAATAGACTTTTTAATTTAACGAATTTATCAGTAGTTTTTTGTTTTTATGTAATATATATTTCAATTTATTTTGTTTTTATTTTCATAGCTTTGGTCCCTAGGTACGTGCGGCGTTTAGTTCCACCCAACGCGCAACTCCTCGAAAATGCCCACGATTCCTCAAGTTGCCTCTGCCTACCCTCCTATGTTATGCTTGAAATCTATAAATGTCAAGATGCCTTTTTTTGTGTGGCGGAAATCAAAATTAAGCTTTATCTTGTTAGCAGAGCGTTATTGAATTAAAAAATTCATTCAAAAAAATTCATTTTCCCTGAATGGGAATCGAACTCTCAACCACATAGCTTATATGGCAATAATGTATGTAATTATAAAAATTACTATAACAAACAAAATATAAAACTACTCAAATATATTAAAAGTATGATAACATTGTAATTTATTGATGAAACTTGATTAAGAATAGATTTAACAGTTCCATGTCAACTGGGGGAATAAATTTATATTCATTTACTTGCTTTATAACGCAATATATAGAAAACTAAGTGGAAAATGCTAGGAATTTTATTTAACATCCCTTAAAAATACAAGCACGTATCAAGCCAGATAAAAATCTGCCAGTTAATTAGATTTTCATAAACCCGTGTATTTCACTCCACGAACAATGTTTTTATTATGAACGATTGAACAAAGGCATATTTTTCGTTGAGATACAAGGAAATATTATTTACGATGTACTTACATAATAAAAAGACATTGCTGTAGAAGAAATTAGGCTGAAAACTGCTCACGCCTTGAACTCGGCGAGGACAAAATGAAATAAAATAAGCGGATCACAATAATTCACTTAAAAAACCAGGCAAACGTCAATACTGAAAATAAATTAGACGCAAAATATTATGAGCATTGCGTGGTTAAAAATAAGAGCTAGTTTTGCGAAACGTTTTTGTTTATATTTCAAAGATTCAATTTCATATTCTGTATTTGTCTCACATCTCGACAGTCACTGGCGTAGGTACAGGCAATTTAACCTAGCAGGTATTTTATTTCTATCGTTTCGCCAATTTTTGCTTTATTTGGAAAATAGATATATATATATATATATATATATATATATATATATATATATATATATATATATATATATATATATATATATATATATATATATATATATATATATATATATATATATATATATATATATATATATATATATATATATATATATATATATATATATATATATATATATATATATATATATATATATATATATTCAGAAACAAAAGAATAAAGCCTGTTTCCCCACTCGAGGCACGTACAGCATATTCGGTGACCATCCACAGCCTTGTCTGGATCAAGGCGTTGATAACCGACGACATCTTGATATCTCCCGTATTCGAAGCTACTGACAGTTTCCTTAATATGAGACTATTTTTGGTTACACTGTATAAAAGATTAAAAAAATATTTATAGACTTCAGTGGTTTTCCATGTTTTAGGGTTCCGTATTACAAATGATTACAGCGAAACCGTTGATCAATTCTTTGTTCACCAGCTTATTGTCCGTTTATCGGTTATTATTTCTGGGTTTTTGGTACCATCATGAAAATCTAGGAGAGTCTTTTAGGTTATACAAATATTATACTTATATGTCAACTCAATCAAGAAATCCAAGCGTTTACTTAATAGCAAGAGCTCTCGGACAGGTGATGGTGGTGATGAGGTGCGGATACAAATTTTTCTGCGTTACAAAAGTACTTTTTTATAATTTTTTTCGATCTTCAGTCTGGATTAAATATTAATAATCTTTATAAAAATCATAAAAATACAAGCGTTTATGCTTGGTTTTTGCCGCATTTTGTGTAATAATTACCCCTCACTCAAAACTTATAAGATAGTTCCCGTTGACCTAGAATTATAACATTTGGCAATAAAGGTATACATCACATAATGTGTAAAAAACAACTAAAGAAAATGTAGGAAAATGATTATTAACATGAGTATCTCAGAAAAAAGCCACTTTAAACTTACGATTGTATATCATATAGTTCATAGTGGCTGCAACTTTAAACTTAGTAACTTTTATACAGAACCCTCGGTGCGCGATTACTATATGCGCCTGATCAATATTTTAAACACCGTCTAACAAAAAAGTATAGTGCGTACTTTTTGAGAAGAAACAACTTAGCGTTCCATGGATTCACCGTGCGGGTGCCGGGCCCATCGTGTTGTAGGAAGAGGAGCTCCAAGCAGCGCTTGGGACTTGCGACCCAAGTGTAGGTTTAAAGGGGCCCCTTTAAAATGCATTAACGCTCACCTTCACTGTCCGAGCTCCTCCCACTACCTAACCAAATTTTAAATGATTCTACCAAAGCCGCCTTCGAAGTGCGTTCTAGAAATGAATTTGTGATAGTTCTAGACAGGCCGAGATCTTTTAATAAACTATAGAGAGATTTCGCTGTTATACCTCTCGCTCCTACTTCAACCGCATATAAGCTAGCTCTAAACCTATTCCTGGTCAGTTCGTTTGTAAGATCGAAATACTTGTTGAGTTTAAGGTGGTGACTTTTCGGGATATTTGTTTCCCACGGAACTGTAAGTTCTACCAGTACTACGCGTTTTAGGCTTCGAGAATATAGAAAAATATCCGGTCTGGATGACGAAACACAAATATCCTCAGGGATTTTATACTGTTTCTCATACGTGTCCATCACAAGTGTCCAATCAGGAGCTGGATCTAATATGGAGAAAGGCTTTTGTATAGGTTTTTTATGAGAACCTTCTTTCACAAACTCTATTGAGCGTTTGCTGGTTGTTATGTTTCTCTGTGCTCTTGCTACTGAAAGACTAACGGCTTCACGTATGATTTCCAGTACTTTGTCATGGCGCCGCGAGTAATGACCACTATCCAAGAGTACCCTACACCCCACCAGCATATGTTTAGCTGTCCCCACTGCCTCTTTACAGATGTAGCAAGATTTATCGGTAGCTTTACCCCATCTCACTAAATTACTTTGATCTGGAAGAGTCATTTGGAACGCATTTAGGTAGAATTTTAACAGTGCTGGAGTGATAATTTAAACAAAATTACGTAATCTACTTGGAATAGCTAAGTTTGAATATTATTTATTGCATTTTCCCTAAAACAATTGAATTGTGGTCTGAATTTACAAACTTATTTGTACGTGTAGAGTTTCAAATTCGAATTATGAAATTGTTGTAGCTTCATCCTGTATATCACCCTATCTCTCCGTTTCTCATAATCAGCCCAGTTTGAAAAGATAGTGTTAGAACTTATCGTTTTTTGTCTTCTTATCAGAGGCAAGAGGTCATTACTTCGTATATTCATTAATAGATAAGTGAAAATTGAAATTACGACTATCACAGTCACACTTCATCTCAATGCGTCAAAATGACGAAGTAATAACAAATACAATACTTTTACAATAAACAGCCCTATAGCATAACACCTAGAAAACAATAAGTATGAACAAAGTAGGGACTGACCTAATTATCTTTTTTAGGTCGCGTCCCTTGGCTGGCACTTTCGTTGCCCGATTAACCCTACAACCTTTCACTGATTAATATTCTCCCTTCGACCCCAAAGGATTTCTTCGCAATATTTTCTGGTAGACACGCGGCAAGATTGCGTTTATTAAAAAAAATAACTACACCCAACCAGTCCTACGCTGAAATATTGTATCATGGTTTTAATTAATATTACACAGGGAATTGATGTTTTTGTTATAGTCAAAGTATTTGATTTAAGTAAGTATTATGAAAACTTATTACTGATCGATATAGGGTTATAAGAGTTCAAATCAATGCGTCATTTAATCGTATCAAAGAAAAAATAGTCCCACGAGTAGGAATCGAATCCACATGTGTCGCGCTTATAGGCAGGCTGTTAAACCATTGTGCAACGATAGACTTATATAAAATAAATATACCGTAAAATATTATTTTCTTATTAATTATTTTTTTAACTTCACGCTTCATCCCGCACATGGCAGGGAAGGCAGAGGGAAATGCAGGAACCATATGAATCTAGTGTTAAGACACTCCGTTGCTTAAGTCCATGCTTTTTTCCGACCCCGCTTTTCGCCTTTTTCGAAGCATTGCGTGTTGAGTGGCGGAACTCAACGCCGCGCTTTGCCTAGTTGCCAGAGCGAAGAAAATGGAAATAGAAAAATCCATCTTCCTCGAGTGGGAATCGAACCCAGAAACTGTCGTGTTTGCAGGCAGACGGTTACGCCTCTGCGCCACAACGGCCTAACCTTATACTATAAAATTTACTAATATTTTATAATATAAAATTAAACAGTTAACCACCAGTTATACGTATGCTTATAGTTCTTAAAAAATGGTATACGTTTTACTTAATTGAAACGTAATTATATATACCTGACACATTTTGATAGTTACGATTACACCTATTACATGAGATGTTTGTATGCACCTTATGAGGATAACCTTAGATCAAAATAGCTTTGGAAGAACCATTAAATATATTTTTTGTTTTTTTTTTTTTCAATTTCTTCGCTTATTGTAGAGAATATTTTGCAGTTTCATAAGGCAGAGAAAACCTAATGGTAAGACATTTATTTTCTTTTCTTTTGCCCATTGCCACGCTTGATACTGTACCTAGTTCCGGTTGAAACCCACAGTAAGATTTTACTACGCTGTACAAGTGTGACTGAAGTAAATGAATATTTGTTTTATTGCACTGAACATATTCAAATTGTGTAAAACTGTTAATAAAATATAAACAAACGTTTAGATAATATACGTTTAGTAATTACCGACAGGATTCACATTAGTAGTATGGAAATCCTGTAGGTAATTACGTTACGAAATTTTCGTTGTAATTTCAACATACAAGACAATATAAACTTCTACTCTAGTAGATTTTTTACTAGCTACCTATAAAAGTGTTTTTAAAAGTGAACAACGAAGTGGTTTCCCTTAATAGATATAAAATACAAAATAGCCCTTCTATGATGATCTCTATCCCTAGCAATATCCAAAAATAAAAACCACGGTCACAAATTCATTACAAAATCAACATGAATGCAATTTAATTCACAGCTGGATCACAGTAAAAGTACTTACATATGTACCTATATACATAAAAGATGACGTCCCGCTGTGTGTCTAAAAGCCCTTTTGAAGCCAAAATATTTAGTAATAGCACTTAATAAAATTCCTTCTACAGAATAATTTATTGTTAAATTTCTAATAGAATCGTGTTATAATATTTTATAGTTGGTCTAGTTGCGTTTAAAATGAATAAATTTGCTCTTAATGGTAGAAATTGTTATGCAAATTATTTTTTTTAGCTTCACGTTTAACCCGCTCATGGCAGGGTAGGCAGAGGAAACCACAGGAACCAGAGGAACCTAGTGTTAAAACACTCCGTTCTCTGCTTTCCCCCTTTTTCGAGGTAATGCATGTTGAGTGGCGACTGGCGACTCTACGCCATATTTTGCATAGTTGGCAAAATGAAGAAAATGAATATTCATACTTTATCCCGCTCATAGCAGGGTAGGAACTGCAGGAATCTTGGTAATTAATTTTAGAACACAAAACTTAAAGTTACGAAAGTGGCGAAACTCAACGCCGTGCTTGCCTAGTGACCCGAGCAAAAAAAAATGGAAATAAAAAGGCTATTTCCCCCCAAATAGGGAATCGAATCCACAAATCGTCACGTTTACAGGTAGATGATGTGATTCTGCGCCACGACTACCATCTAACAAACGTACTTTATAAATGACAAGCACATACATATACCTATAGCGTAACTTTACATCAGTAGAGTAGTATAACGTATATCCGTACAGTAATTTTTACTTCGACGACATCATAAATAACTTCATAATATGAGTTATATCCTTCCGCGCATGTATCTGTTCACACGTGCTGTTAATTAGACACTCTTTACAAAAAACTTGAGTGCCAACTGCATAAACTTTGAACTTATTTTTAATTTTCATTATGAATTTAAAATATTTCATTGCCACTTATTATATTTTAATTGAATGGTACTGTGTTAAGTTCGATAATTTTGGGATTTATTCCAGAATTATAAAATTAATTAACGCAATTCTAGAATTATAAAACAAAAAAGTTACTTGAATCTACAGTTTCTGTACTCTCACTTATTAACTCCGGTAGTTGATCTCAAAATAGATACAAATCAAAATTCTCCATAAATTAATACAATAAATCTACATAGAGTTTATTTTTAGTCGCATTCGTGTTGTTGAAGTAAATCCTCTTAATAAATTTAAAAAAAAAATCACTAGAAAATTGTAGCTCTACCTAGAAACTTATAACGAGAGTGATCATTTTTATGATTTTTAAAGTATAAATCCACGCTACGGATTAAAAATAATTGAGGAAAAAATAAAAATTTGACCGCAGCGGTGTTTGAACTGGCTTATTACCAAAATGAAAATCATTCACTATTTTTTTATATCTTCACGCTTTATCCTGCACATGGCAGGGTAGGCAGAGGGAACTGCAGGAACTATAGGAACCTAGTGTTAAGACACTCCGTTGCTTAGTTCCTGCTTTTTCCGTCCCCACTTTCCGTCTTTTTTGAGGCAATGCGTGTTGAGTGGCGGAACTTAACACCGCGCTTTTGCCTAGTTTACAGAGCGAAGAAAATGAAAATAGAAAAATTCATCTTCCCCGAGTGGGAATCAAACCCTCAAATTGTAGCGTTTACAAGCAGACGCTTACGCCTCTGCGCCACGACGATCCTCTTTATTTTCATTTACTTTATTTTCTAAATCCCGCATACAGCAGGGTAGCAACTGTAGGAACCCAGTGCTAAGACACTCTGTGACTTGCTTTGCCTGGTTGCTAGTGTGAAGAAAATGGAAATAGAAAAATCCATCTTCTTCGGGAGGAAATCGAACCCACAAACACGCATTTACAGGCAGATGCTTTTTTAAAACAGAATTCGAACTTACAACCTTCGCGTGTACAATTCAACACTATACTATTATCTTACAACATATTTATTTTTACAAATATACTTTGATATTCAAATAACCTTTTAGACGTAATATATTTATTTAAATCTATTCCACACACCTTTTCTCAGAACAATGACAGTGGCTGTATGCTATTCGCATATAACTGTCGTATAAATCACATAAATATTGCGCTCCCAGACATTCTGCAGTTGAATTAATACTTGAGATTTATAGCAAACTATGTTCATGGATCATATTTATATAGGATCAATAAAATAAATATCATTCACACTATTATTGAGTTGTTGGAACGCAATGTGATAGTTGTGAGTTCGATTCCAATTTGCGGACAATTTTAAGTTTTAGATATGAATAACACAATGACTCGAATAATTTAATGTGCCGAATAACCAGATGTCTCGAACGAATCGATATATCGAGAAACTTACACAGGATAGAACGTATCATTAGATTAGACAGAAAAGTGTTAAAAGATTAATTACAAATAAGACCTATATTACCCTATATAACAATAGTCAATATAAAAAAATTAAAAGTTATATATGTATATACATAATATGTGACTCAAATAACTTAAAATTTATATAGGAAATACAATATATATCTTAAATTAATTTAAAACGTACTCAATTCGTTATAAAAAGAAAATTATGCTGAAAGCACAATAGCAGTTATATTTTAAAAATTAAATTGCGAAATGATAAATCGGGTAATGCATCATGCATTTATTGTATGAAGCTTTAGTTGTTGACTGCAATAAATTATGTTAATATTCGATCAGTTTGATCGTTAAAAATGCTATATGCACTTCGTTATCGTCATATGTGAGATGAAGGAGAATATTTAATAAATTAAGTATAGAAATGAAGGTTGTGACTTCGATTCCCAGTTGTGTTGTATATTAAAAGGAATCTAAAAGCGGAGAGTGAGGAAAGGAATGTTTTGACACTTAACTCTCTTTACTTATCCTGCTCTATATGGAATAACACTTTTTTTACCGCTAAGATATGAGAAATCACTTCTCTATTATATCTTTACACAGATTATAATATATGCTTAAAATTTATAAGTATATAATGAGTTCTGTTGCTTTATTTGTATGGGAACTTCAATTGTATCCCTCTCTCGAATAACAGAAATAATAAAAAAAACCTAATTTGACCTGTCTTAACCATACTCATAGACCAAATGTGAGAACATATTTTAAAAACAATAATAACAAAGTTTTATCTAAATATTTATCTTAGATAGATATTTAAATATCGTAAAAACATATTAAACATATATAGATTTTTTTATTGACAACTTATAATACTTTACGATGCGATTAAACGAGAAAGCTTTAAAGTATCGATTTCAAAGTTATTTACAACCAATTACATGTCATAACTAATTTTTAAGGTTTATAAAAAAACGCTTTTTTTTAAATTAAAAATGTTTTAAAGTAACTTTGTTTATTTTTTAATATTCTTACGCTTAAAGGAGGAAGGAGTGTTAAGGCTCTCCATTCTGAATCTTTTAAAATGAACAGGAAATGTAAATCGTCCAGTTTTAGTGATATTGCATGTAGATTGGTTAAAATTAAAACCACTTTTCCTTTTTAAGAATTTGTAAATATAATAATTGATCTTCGCTTTAAAAGCGAACCCACATCTCTCACCAGAATATAATGTGCAGCTACGCTTTTTTAATAAATAGAATAATGATAAAAAACATGCGGCGTTGAGTTCCGCCACTCAACACGCAATGCCTCGAAAACGGCGAAAAGCGGGGACGGAGAAAGCAGGGACTGAGCAACGGAGTGTCTTAACACTAGGTTCCCACGGTCCCTGCAGTTCCCTCTGCCTACTCTGCCTTGTGTGGGATAAAGCGTGAAGCTAAAAAAAAAAAACCAGGAAATTTAAGGTGAAATCTAATATTCTTCAAACATTTAAACGCCGCGTGATTTGTACCCGCGCCTATTTAAACTGTGCGAGCGCTTTGATCACTAAGTCATGCGTTCTTTATCACGATATATTGAAATTCCTACCCAAAGATACGTTCGCCAAACGATTGTTTTTTGTGATTTACTAAGAACAATCGCTTGGGAAGAGGGAATGTTCTTATTCATTAAATATTAACATTTAATAAAATATTAAAATCAATTCAGCTTTACGTGTTTTTTCTATCTTTAAAATAGATTAATACTTTAAAAATCATAAAATATCTAAAGAAATCTCGTTACATTCTTACAATAAGATTAACTTTTCATTTGCTCTTCTACAAACTACCTTATTTATATAACACATTAAAGTTCACATTTAAATGAATGAGCTTGATTGGAGCATTTTCCAAAGTTTTGTTAAATATACATACTATATCAAAAAACGATGCTTAACCAAATACTTTAACTATATAAATGATTTTATATATTTAAAATATTTGCAAGTGCTAGTTGCACTCTTATGTCTAGGGTTCCGTAACAATTTTATGACTTCAACGAAAAATGTAAGCAGGGACTGAGCAACGGAGTGTCTTAACACTAGGTTCAAATGGTTCCTGCAGTTCCCTCTGCCTACCCTGCAATATGCGGGATAAAGCGTGAAGCTATAAAAAAGAAAAAAAAACGATAAATGTATGTTGTGAAGTTAACAAACATAAATTTATGGCCGTATCAAATCATTCTGTATTAAATGAACTACACGTATTAGTTTATAATGAATTTTTCTTTTGGTTGTAATAAGTTGAAAATTTATGCCATGTTTCAAAACTGTTAGTTAACTAGTTGGTAAATGACAGGCTTGGCAAAGACAAAACCAAATAATTTTGTTTAAAATTAAAAGATACAGACGTCATTTTTTTAAACGTCAAATAATTAATTTAATTTACCACCAGTTTGCTAAATTTGATGCCTCAGACCTAAATAGAACCGGCGCATTAAATTGCCAAAAATTTACAATCAGCCATTCTTACTAGTGCCAATGATACTCTAAAAGTATTATAGTAATATAGCAATGAACAATAAAAAAAAATTACAAAGAAATATACAGACATATCGTCATGTCAGATAGATAACAAAATTGTCTAACAACGGTTCCTTTTTTCTCTTTGAAATACAGAACCCTAAAACCAAACGACTCTTTAAAATATAATAAATTAAAACAGAATTTAATAAATAATATGCATACCTCATTCTATTAATTGGCCGAAAATATTGCACAAAGTTATAATTCGTATAAAGGTTGATTCCGCCATTTTGATTATACAAAGCGAATTTTGAGTTTAAAAGCTAATTAATTGTTTTAATTAAATTACGATCGCATTTTATTTAAAGTGTTTGTTAATGTTATTATCTTTTTAACACTAGTGTGGTCGCTTCGTTATGCGATTATTGCATAAACTATATGTTTATATGCCCGCTACATAGCAGAGCAGGCGAGTGGAACATAGTGTTAAGACACTCCTGTCCCTGTTTCCCAATTTGTGAGACGTGAGATATTGTATGTCTAGTAGCGGAAGTATAAGTCATGTTTTGTCGTAAGCACGAATATAATACATTCTGCTCGAGTAGAAGTCAAACTCACAAACCGACGCGTTTGCAAATAAATGTTGAGCTTCAGCGCAACGACGGTACTAAATTTACATGATTTTTTTTATATTTATAAATCACCCATGTAGAAGTGAACAGCTATATAATTTTTTTGTCACTCCGTTCTATACTTAGCGAAAGAAGGAGCTTAAAGCCGAAATAATAAACCACTACGCTAGGAAAATCTCAAAATAATAAGGTCAAGTCTTTCTCCTTTAAAAGTTAGATTTGTCGCAGTAAGTGCCATTTTCTATCTTTTCGCATCTTATATTAAGGTAATCAAAAATGTAGTTATATCTATTTTCCCATTTTTCTTTCTGCAAATGACACTTTTTACATATAATAGTTGTTAGCATAATTTATTAGTAATTAGATTATACTATTAGCGTTCTGGGGCTTAAAAGAAGAAAGGAAACCGTTATAAAATATTTCGATATATGTTTACCTGTACGCTTAGTTGTTAAGATATTTTTTTTAAATATTGCGTTGCGGTAACAAGGTGAAGATAACATAAAAAATAACCACAAACTTTTATATATAATCTGTATATAATATTTAATAAAACAATAAAAAATCGTGTCTGTATGTTGAATATTTTTACAAAACGAAATGTATAAGGTTATTAAGAAATGAAAAAAGAATAAGAATTCGAAAAAAAGTTTTATTTGTTTGTATGTTTAAATGTTTGCCTTTTTTCACACGCTAATCACAGGAACCACTAGGCGGATTTTGATGAAACTTTTCTGTTATATTAATCCCTGTTAACATATAGGCTATCTCTATTTTTTTTAAATCGCTCTTTAAAGGGATAAAAGGGAGGTGGTGAGTTTGTATAAAACTCCGTCAGTTTCGAAGCTAATTTGATTAAAATTAATATTTGGCTATTTGGTTAGAAATTAAGAATGAAGCAATAATGATTTTTGGAAATTTCACCTTAACTCAGGTGAAAAAGGGGGTAAGTTTCTATGAAATTCCGTCAGTTTTGAAGCTAAATCGATGAGAATTAAAGCTGTTTACGTGAAAACTAAGCTTTTTTGCCCTTCATTTTTTGACGGTTACCTATTTAAAGAATCGTAACGTGAAGAATCGTCCCTCACTTGCATAAATAGATAAGTAAAATCTTACTCCATTGTGTTGTAGCGGATTATGAAACAAACATTATTAACAGTATGTACCTATATATATTTACTATATAATATACTCAAACAAAATATATAAAAAATAATTATATAAATTAAATTAAGTAATAACACCCAAAAAAATGTTTAAAAAGCTCAAAAACAGTTATATCTTAATAATTCTTCTAATTCTATCATAATAAATTAAATGAGGAACGTTGGTCCTAACCAAAACACAATATTAGTATTTAGTACCTAGCACTATTAAAACTGTGTAGGTAAATGTTACGAATTACTAAGACACTTTAACTCGGGCATACCACTAAAAAATATAATGTGCGTAATAAATTTAAAAACCGCGAGCAGAGCCGCGGGCAAAGCTAGTTGTATACAAAATAAGTGCATAACGGCCACAAATTTGAATTTGACAAATGTAACTTAAACAGCAATTACGAATGACGTTGTAATTAGGACAAGGGCATTTGACATGAGACGGAGATAGTCTAGCACTGGGTTGTAATTTTGAATATATAATTTGATTTTATAATTGTTAACAGAACCAAAGTATTCAACGCAATTACTTTTTATATGGTATAGTTAAGCTTTGTAGATCAGATAGTATATACATATATTTAGAATTACAAAAGTGCTTAAAGTAAATTAAAATAAAATCAGTGACGAAAGAATGCTACAAAAAAAATTAGCGAAGCAAAAGCAAGAGATAAAGTGAGACTCCGGTTGGCTTTCGAAAACTCAATATCGAAGATACTGAAGGAAGGTGACGTAAGAAGCATGAGCATGTATGAAGAAGTTAGTGATAGCGGACGTGGTGAAAAAAATGTAAGAAGAATAACTTCAAAACAACCTAAGTCAGACTAACATAAATGCATTAATTTACACAAATCACTTAAGAATTGTCTTTCAAACTTGTTCCTTTCTAATACAGACCGTTATCCGCATGCAACAGCTACGATTGACATGATTTCATTGTTTTTATAATCTTTGTCATCTAAAACTACACTCTTTTTACAAGACTACAACTGAAATAATTTATTTATAATATAACATACATCTCATTTTCACCTAATAAAGATATTTTATAGAATAAAGTAAATGAAAACGTCGTGGCGTGGTGATGGTTTGTGGGATCAATTCCCACACGGGGAAAATAGATTTTACATTTCCACTTTCTTCCGTTGAACTCCGTCAATCAACTCACAATGCGTCGAAAAAAGGTGGAAAATGAGAAACAGTTTCAACGATGTTCCCTCTGCCTATCAGTTTTATGTAAGTTAATGTGTTAAGCTTAAAAAAAATAATAACAGTCAGAATTATTCAAACAACCATATATCACAAGACACTGAATATGGAAATTGCATCAAACTGCGTAAATCCCCTTTATATTTTATTTTTTTAATTTTATTCGATGTGAATGTCTCATCTTATATAGCACTGTTTCTATGATACATAGTCCCCTTGAGATATCAATTTGCACTTCCACATCCGCATCTGCATGTACATAACACAAGACCAACGATAAATTGCTGATATACGAAATACTTTTTTATAATTGATTTACATAATATTACTATTGCATTCTGCCTTCTAAACAGGCTTATAGCTTTATATTTTATATAATTATGTTATAAACAAAAATTATATAGTGAAAAGTAGTGATTCGTCTCTCTATATTTTACCAAGAAAACATAAAAAAAAACAATATCGAATGCACAGGTAGGTACTACAGATTAATCTACAGCTTGTTCCAGCTATCCGGGGCACGCCGGGCGAATTCTAAACTGACAATTTGTACCTGAAGATTGGCTGAAAGCTTGGAACTTTTCACGAGCACGTGAGCAATCTGGGTTTTAAATTTTTACAAACGAGTTTTGCTTTTGTCTACAGCATCGTTTGCGTGAAAAATACCTGTTGTTTTTAACTGTGTTTGTAATTTTTTTACAGTTATCAGGATATATTTAACCTATAAGGAACGGTTATAAGCAATTTGCAACTCCATACTTTGCGTATTAAATATTAGATGGATAATAAATAGTGTAAGTGATAGCATATCTATATATCAGAGGTGAATAACGTTGTGACTGATATCACTAAATAACTGATAGATAGCCGAAATAACGCAAAATCTGGTGTAAATGGATGTAGGGTTTCAAGGGAAACGAAAATACTTTCACGTTTGACAGTTCTTCCAAATTAAAGTTGTGGTTTATATGGCATTAAATGATCTCTTATAAAGGAAGATATTTATTAGTTCAAATTTCTGCATTCAGGGAGAAAAAAAAAATTTAATATTACTTCTTTTACATTTGAATTTTGCATAATCTCGATTAAACATAATAAAATAACCTATTGCCTTTCTATATGTATGAATTATATACACAAAATATAATATTTATAAATTATTTTGTATATTTTTAATATTTTTAAGCTGTACTAAGAACAAAAAAACGCTTCTCTCACAAACGTGTAAGAGGCGCAGTTTACAAGAGTCGTAGGTTCAAATCCTTATGCGATCAAAATTTTAAATGTTTTCTTTAAGTATATTGTATATTTTTAAGTCAAAACCTTGAGTTTCTGAGATAGGCGCGTATAAACAAACAAAATATTTATCCTTTCAATATTAGATTGTACACTTATACATAATACGTGTGTATATTTATAATTAGGACAAGGGCATTTGACATGAGACGGAGAAAGTCTAGCACTGGGTTGTAATTTTGAATATATCATTTAGTTTTATAATTGTTAACAGAACCAAAGTTTTCAACGCAATTACATCTTATATGGTATAGTTAAGCTTTGTAGATCAGATAGTATATACATATATTTAGAATTACAAAAGTGCTTAAAGTAAATTAAAATAAAATAAGTGACGAAAGAATGCTAAAAAAATGTACGAAGTAAAAGCAAGAGATAAAGTAAGACCCCGGTTGGCTTTCAAAAACTCAATATCGAAGATACTGAAGGAAGGTGACGTAAGAAGCATGAGCATGTATGAAGAAGTTAGTGATAGCGGACGTGGTGAAAAAAGTGTAAGAAGAAAAACTTCAAAACAACCTAATTCAGACTAACATAAATGCATTAAATTACACAAATCACTTAAGAATTGTCTTTCAAATTTGTTCCTTTCTAATACAGACCGTTATCTGCATGCAACAGCTACGATTGACATGATTTCATTGTTTTTATAATCCTTGTCATCTAAACCTACACTATTTTCACATTTCTACAACTGAAATAATTTATTTATAATATAACATAAATCTCATTTTCATCTAACAAAGATATTTTATAGAATAAAGTAAATGAAAACGACGTGGCGTGGTGATGGTTTGTGGGATCAATTCCCACACGGGGAAAATAGATTTTACATTTCCACTTTCTTCCGTTGAACTCCGCCAATCAACTCACAATGCGTCGAAAAAAGGTGGAAAATGAGAAACAGTTTCAACGATGTTCCCTCTGCCTATCAGTTTTATGTAAGTTAATGTGTTAAGCTTAAAAAAAATAATAACAGTCAGAATTATTCAAACAACCATATATCACAAGACACTGAATATGGAAATTGCATCAAACTGCGTAAATCCCCTTTATATTTTATTTTTTAATTTTATTCGATGTGAATGTCTCATCTTATATAGCACTGTTTCTATGATACATAGTCCCCTTGAGATATCAATTTGTACTTCTACATCCGCATCCGCATGTACATAACACAAGACCAACGATAAATTGCTGATATACGAAATACTTTTTTATAATTGATTTACATAATATTACTATTGCATTCTGCCTTCTGAACAGGCTTATAGCTTTATATTTTATATAATTATGTTATAAACAAAAATTATATAGTGAAAAGTAGTGATTCGTCTCTCTATATTTTACCAAGAAAACATAAAAAAAACAATATCGAATGCACAGGTAGGTACTACAGATTAATCTACAGCTTGTTCCAGCTATCCGGGGCACGCCGGGCGAATTCTAAACTGACAATTTGTACCTGAAGATTGGCTGAAAGCTTGGAACTTTTCACGAGCACGTGAGCAATCTGGGTTTTAAATTTTTACAAACGAGTTTTGCTTTTGTCTACAGCATCGTTTGCGTGTAAAATACCTGTTGTTTTTAACTGTGTTTGTAATTTTTTTACAGTTATCAGGATATATTTAACCTATAAGGCACGGTTATAAGCAATTTGCAACTATTAAATATTAGATGGATAATAAATAGTGTAAGTGATAGCATATCTATATATCAGAGGTGAATAACGTTGTGACTGATATCACTAAATAACTGATAGATAGCCGAAATAACGCAAAATCTGGTGTAAATGGATGTAGGGTTTCAAGGGAAACGAAAATACTTTCACGTTTGACAGTTCTTCCAAATTAAAGTTGTGGTTTATATGGCATTAAATGATCTCTTATAAAGGAAGATATTTATTAGTTCAAATTTCTGCATTCAGGGAAGAAAAAAAATATTTAATATTGCTACTTTAACATTTGATCTCTGCATAGTCTCGATTAAATATAATAAAATAACCTATTGCCTATCTATATGTATGAATTATATACACAAAATATAATATATGTTATTTTGTATATTTTTAATATTTTTAAGCTGTACTAAGAACAAAAAAACGCTTCTCTCACAAACGTGTAAGAGGCGCAGTTTACAAGAGTCGTAGGTTCAAATCCTTATGCGATGAAAATTTTAAATGTTTTCTTTAAGTATATTGTATATTTTTAAGTCAAAACCTTGAGTTTCTGAGATAGGCGCGTATAAACAAACAAAATATTTATCCTTTCAATATTAGATTGTACACTTATACATAATACGTGTGTATATTTCCACTTTATCACTGTAATTGAAGTTGTAGAAGAACCGAGCAATTGTCTCGAATGCTACAATTAAAGTTTTTGCCCAACACTGCTACATAAGTACATATATACTTTTTACAGTGTTAATTGATATCTGTGGGAAGTGCCACTTTGGTTTTTTATACTCTTTTACGTACTTTCGTTTTATTCTTTTATTTGTGTTTAGAGCCAAAACGGCATGCTAATGTAAAAATTTCATTCATAATTATATGACACTCGATATTTTTCTATATAAATAGTCCACAAGCCTTCTCTCCACTTTCCGCTTAATTTTTTTAATTTTATGGGCTAAGTGACGGAACTCAACGCCGCCCTTAGTCTCTCCACCAAAATAAGAAAATGATATATGTATGCATGTACAGTGAGACACGGCCTTTAAAATTATTTATCTAACGAATACGATAAAATAAACAAACGCTTTGAATAGTTACAATCAATAACCAAACTTTAACTTTTACCTCAAGTTGTTTGAATCGATTAATTAATCGAATAATTTATATAATAATGTTCTGGTTGGAAAATTTTCACAGATTGTTATTAAATAAAAGTTATTCAGTCGAGAATTATTATTGGAACGTAAATTAGATTGTATTAAAACAATATTTATATAAAAAAATATTTTTTTTGTTATAAGCTTTATTGCTTATAAGTGTTATTAAAATATATGACTATATTTGGAATTTTTATGCGTTTAACATTCTAATAGAATTTGAACCGACAACCTATACGTATAACTCTACACTCACTTAAAATACTGTCTCGTAAGGAGGAAAATGGGGTACAGAGTGTCTTAACACTAAGTTCCCTCTTCAATACCCTGCTATATGTATCCCATACAACCTGAAGTTAAAAAAACATTTTTATCATTCTAACAAAGCGTTTATAATATTAAAATGTTAAAAAATAGATTACACACGTGTTTCATATATATCACATAAATACATACACTAGGGCACAGTTAAATTTTTTAAAGTGGCAAAGTTTAAGAGTTATAGCTTGAGATTACAAATAGATATATGAACTTACCGAAACTTTAAGTTAGTAATTTTATTAGTTTACAAGAGACGGTCTAAGTAAATCATGTTCATACTTTTATATGGGTGAGGTCAATTTGGTGGAATAAGAATAGTAGGTTCGATTTCGTTTTCTTATAATTTTATCGCTTTAGTAGATAAAGCGCAGCGTTAACTTCCGCCCCTCAATATGCAATTCTGATGGAGTGAAAGGTAAGTTTAATTAAACCTTCAGATAAATAAAATTGTTTAAAACGTACTAAAATTCCTAGATATTAAATTTTCTTTAGCTTTGTTTGGCGGAACTCAACGCCGCGTCTTATCTCGTTACTGGAGTGAAGAAATATCTCTATCTCCCAGTGGTAATCGAACCCACAAATATCACATTTACAATAAGACACTACGACAGCACCCCAACCACTTGACATTTCAATTCAATATAAACAAATAGCACAAAAAATTTATACTTAGTAATAAAATAATAAAAACTTTACACCCATTGTTCTTCCATTCGCTATTACGATTATACGAGGGAGGTCTCGTGCAAAACAAAAACACGCGTCGACGAGACGTAATTAAATGAATTAAAGACAACGCAACCGCTGACGGACGGCGGCTTTTTTTGTAAGATGGTGTCTTCATCCCTTTTATTGTGTCCAGTTTGACCTCATGGAAA
The DNA here is from genome assembly GCA_037178615.1 of Dione vanillae. Classification (NCBI taxonomy): domain Eukaryota; kingdom Metazoa; phylum Arthropoda; class Insecta; order Lepidoptera; family Nymphalidae; genus Dione; species Dione vanillae. Next base: position 104,253 of record JAZFAU010000021.1, read on the forward strand.
TAGATTTTTTGATATGGTATATTGACTACTTTTTTGGCTTTCCGAATTATAGCGCTATCCCGCTTATGGTAGGGTAGGCAAAAGATTGATCTTAGAAATTCACTCCGATTACGCCTTTCCCCCTAAATTTTGAGGTATTGCTTGTTGAGTGACGGAATTAAACGCTGCACCTTGTTTGTTATGAAAGCAAGAAAATTTAGAAAATTATTTTCACATACAGAGAAAAAATTAAATTAGTTTCTTTATTTAGGCTTTTATTTAGACATTTTATTATATTATATTATATTTTTTATTATTTTTGACTACTGGCTCAGTGGAACAGAGTTTGTGTTTAAACACAATCAATGTGGATTCGATTCCAATTCAGGAAACTGTTAATATATGTTAATCTCCTCGTTTCGACAAAGTAAAACACGATTATGGACTTCGCCATTAAACACGCAATTTTCAACTTATCCTGCTAAATAGCAGGATTAAGCGTGAAACAAAAAGCAATTCTTTGTTTCATTTCTTTAAAGAAATCATTTTAGTTCAAATGAATTTCAAATAAATATAGTGAATATACTACTTTACTATATTTACATTTATTCACTTATATTGACGACTAAGCTTCATAAAATCTGACCTATATATTCAGTTTTTCACTATAAACAATAATCGAAAAGAATTTCCCATCCAGACGGACATATGACGCGGATTTAATTTCGTATTCTACGTCCAGCATCTGCTGTGCTGCAAAAAATGTCTTCCGACTGAAGTTTTTGTTGAACTTTTTAACAATTTTGAGCTTAGCCAGCGAAATTAATTGTTTCCGGCCGAGTACGTGTAGTAAAGTTTAATATCTTCTTACACTCAATGAGTGATTAATTAAGTTTAGTGATATCTTATTCGTATTAAAATGTCGTGAAGTAAGTTGGAAGCTCTTGCGATTCTTCATAAAGCGATTCTCCATAAACCCATTGTGGTCTAATTTAAGACCTGTCAGTCAAGTCAGTTAAGTCAGGTCAGTCAAATCAGCCTCCTTAAGGATGTTCTCTCATAACAATTAGATATGTAATGCAACAGCAAAATAAACAGTAGAGTTACATGTGTTATCCTACAAAATATAGTTTTTAATCTTCACAAAAGTATGAATATGCCATCATCTTTGACTCTTAAAACATTATTTAAAATAATATATATATATATATATATATATATATATATATATATATATATATATATATATATATATATATATATATATATATATATATATATGTAAACGTACTTATTTGAACATTCCAACTCGTTAGCTATTGAATATTGTTGAACATTTCAATGGAGAATTTTCATTTTACTACAATTCCCATTATTTAGGAATACAGCGCGAATATAATTTTAATCAAAGCGGAACACTAAGAGCTGGCGGTAGTTACCTAAATTATTGTACGTCTAACTGTACTACTGTATAGTTTAATTAATATGACCGTTGAGAATAATCTATTTGAGCAAATATGAATTTGCAAATAAAGCCATATATTTAGTTTGTTTGATAGTTTATTAAATATTGTACTGTGATTTTGATGCTTGGGGCCGTCGTTGGGCAGATGCACAGTGGCTGTAAAGGTGTTGTGATTTTGGAGAATTTTTGAACATGTAATTTTTGAAAAGTGAAAAGGCTCTTTGTTTTTTAACATTAGATTTCCTTTGCGTATCCGGCTGTATGCGTTATACACCTTTAACCTAAAAAGCAGTAGAAGTTCTGATATACTCATACATTTAATCACTAAATATATTTAAATAATTCGATAACAAAAAATTATATTTTTAAAGCTTTCTACTGTTCCCATTCACCAGATTAGAAATTTGACCGTCGGCTACAGTGTTAAGGTACTCTATTCCCCGCTTTTCAACTTTCGTGGTATGGCGTTTTGAGTAGCATAACTTAACGCTGCGCTTTTTAACTTATTGCAAGAGCGATTAAAATAAAACCATTTAATTCCTCGTGAGGAATCGAACCCACGAACCGTCTCATTTGCAAGCAGACGCTGTACCTCCGCGACACGACAGTTCTCAAAAAACATAAACATATATTATGTACGTACGTATATGCAAATTTATAGGCAACCTAAGCTATGGCCGACAAAGCCGCAGCAAGCCGCTAGTATGTACACGAATATTAAACATTTCTAAGCACGGTAAGCCCTTCGACCGCGCTGTAAATGGAATGCGACCGCGGAGCGATCAGTTATATGGTAGGGAGGACCTATAGGAATTTGAAGGTACATTTTTGTTTTCTTTATAATGTATGTATATATGTAAACCATTAATTCTTTGAACAATATTTTGATATAGTTAAACATTTTTACTTAAATATATAATGTACTATTTATTGTCGGAAAAGTTGTCTAGAAAATAACGAGCGGTGTGTTTATTTTAAAAAAAAACATCAAGTCAGCTTTTTCACCGTTTAATATAATAGAATGTAGCTTTAAATTATTATAATATTTTATTATAATAAGTTATGAAACCCTTCATTGGCTATACGCAATCGTCTGAAAACGAGGCCGCGGAGGATTCAGCTGCAAGGACGGAAAGCTCCCGGAGGGGAGATTATAAATAATATGCGTACTCAATGAACAGTGGTTAGTAATACTATGAGGTGATATAGAAATGTTATGTTTGAGAAAAACAAAGATTGAAGTAATATTAGATATTTGGACATGGTCTTCATAGTTACCCTGCTAGAAATGAAGTTTAAAGTTCAAAAAAGAATAAAAAAGCTCAAAATTCTTAGGAAACCCGTGGATACCCCTATTGGATAACTCAGCCAGACGTTTGTTGTAATTTTTTTCATTTTATAAGTATTTCTGCAGGTTTTTACAAATTTCAAGTATCCAAAGAAAAAAAATTAAAATAAAACTTGATTCATTATTTCTATAGCTAAGAAATATTAAATATATTTTATTCCTTCCACTAATAAGAAAAAGTTTATCAAGACAAGGTTCAAGATTTATTCGGCGTACAGCACAGTAGGCATGAGAAAATAGTGTTGAGACACTCCATACTGAAATATAATACAGAATTGCATTTTAAGTGACAAAAAATCTGTATTCGGAAAGAAAGTCCTGAAAGAATCTTCTAGAATGTTCTTGTGGACTCTGCGAGAGGATGAAAATGCTCAATTTAACCGAGAGGGAATCGAACTCACGATGCCACAATGGCGAAAAGTATATATTTCAAATCATCTTATGCCACTTTTATTAATTTACAAAACATCAATAGTAATAGCTGGTAAACTTTACCAACATTCAGTGAATATAATGGTTCCGTAGAGAACGATCTCTTTACCAGCGCGGCAATTTGAAGGAATTCGAGCAATATCTGTCTTGTATAGGTTAGTTTTATTGTTTGTGGTTCTGGCTTCATGACCTTAACATCATCAAATATATGTATGTGTACACGTATATGTATATGTATATATACATATATATATATATATATATATATATATATATATATATATATATATATATATATATATATATATATATATATATATATATATATATATATATATATATATATATATATATATATATATATATATATATATATATATATATATATATATATATATATATATATATATATATATATATATATATATATATATATATATATATATATATATATATATATATATATATAAAATTCTATTAAAAGCGCAAAAAATCTGTAACTCTTTTCAACAATCGGCTATAAAGCGACCAGGTGAATTGGTCAATGACGATATAAAAACAAAATACCGCCGTTCTGCATTTATCACCCAACCGTGATTCCTTGCCTGGTGGTAAAAAATACTGATTACCTTGACCTTTACACAGTACAAACACAGATTTCAAATTACTATATACATGTGTTTAAGTATAAATACACATATATATGATACAATTACATTACAATTATATGTGTTAATTTTAAATGATAAAAGATACAATTTAAATAAGAAAAAATTGAAAATCAAAGATATATTGGAACATAGAAAACATATTGTATATAGCATATTGATTTAGTGTCAAGATACTCCCAAGTTTCACTCACATTACGGCATGAAATGAAAATAGCTAATCCCCTCAAATGGGAATCGAACCCAACAACTAAGCTTACAATCTAAAATTATATTTAAATAATTCGCGGAGTCCACATTGATTTATGTGCGATGCGACGTGATGTTTTTAATCTCTGGAACTTTTTATGACAGGCTACGTGTTACGACGTTATCTCAATTTGAAGAGATGAAATCTTTGTACGATTTGTATGTTCACTTGTTATTCATACGTTTTAGGGTTTTGGAATTATTTAAAATAACATAATTTAAGAATATTTCGAAATTATTTTATTATTATTATTATATAAAATGTCCTTTTAGTTATTAGTTCAGTTTCACATGACACAGCTAGTGTCAAAACACTCCAGTCTCCATTTTTCAATTAGAAATTGAGACATTTTGCGTTGAGTAATAGAACTTAGTACTGCTCTTTATCTTAATATCTTTGTCTTTCAGGGATACAAAAATGAATATGACTGAATATTTTGTATCAATTATCGACATATATTATATCAAATGTGTACTATCAAAATTCTTAGTATCATATTTTATAGCAATTCCTAAAGATTAATACATATATTTAATATTTAATACTAAATAAAAAAGGCAAGCTTTCTTTACGCAAGCGTCACCCACAATATTTATTGACCAGAAGATACATAACTAAATATTATACAACTATAAGCTGTATTAAACGAAGTAGAACAAAACTTACCTGGTGGTGGTAAAAGGTGTAAAAACTTATACAAAACAACGCAAAAATCCGAAAAATAGCAAATTTCACGTAATTCCCGTCTTAAAGGGAATAAAGCACTATATAAAATATGCTAGACGCCCACAGAATGTGTAATGCTTAGACGTTAGGGCCTCGGGCGTCACCCTAATCCGTCACTTGTCGAGGTTATAATATATACCTTTGAATATTTCTATGATTTTGGGGACTATAGTCATTTTGATGTCACATGGGACACGTTGGCTGGACTTATATAATATTTGTTAGGTTTTTTATGTACTATTGTTTTTTTTTTATTTCATTGCTTATAGCTTTTGGTACGTTTTCAGAGATTTATCAAGTTTCTAAGGTAGATAAAGCATGCTTATTAAAATTAGACACTACTTAAATTTTAGAGTTATGTATGTATAGGCAAAAGCTTTTATGATTATCTTAAAAATAAAATGATCATTTAATGTATCTGAATGGCCATAAACTCATCATTGGTTGTAATAGTATCTCACTTCCAGTATCACTCCAATGACAATAAATTCCAATTTGTTTTCTTTTGGCTTCACGCTTTTATCCCGCATATTGCAGGGTAGGCAAAGGGAACTGCAAGAACCATATTAATCTCATGTTAAGACACTCCGCTGCTTAGTGCCTGCTTTCTCCGTCCTCGCTTTCCGCCTTAAATTAAATTCCAATTCTTTTCAGCTAATTCTTTTATTGAATAAATTTGTTTGATGCAGCATTTTACTAAGTCTGATATGTACAAAAATATTTAATCTTAGAAAAAATATATATACGTTCTATCACTAGACTGTCCCTTAAGTTTTAAAAACGAAAGCATTTTTAAAATTATTCTTAAAACTATTATTAGTATGGAATTTGGAAAAAAATAATGAATTTAACTTATTTCCGTGCAGAAATTAAAACGGAAATAACGATATTTGAGGAAATATGCAAATATCCAGAATTATATTATGCGAGTGGCTTCGGGCGAAGTGGTCCTAAACTGTCACCATCATACTAGATATTTATATATGTATGTAAAATATTATTTATATATGAGGATTGTCGTGTCGCTTAGGATCAGCATCTGATCTGTAAACGCGATGGTTTGCGTGTTCGATTTCCATCGAGAGAATGGATCATTTCATTTCCATTTTCTTCGATCTGGCAGCTAGACAAGCACGGCGTTGAGTTCCGGCACTCAACACGCAATGTCTCGAAAGGCGGAAAACGGGGAATAGAGTGTGTTAACACTATGTTCATTCGGTTAATTCGGTTCTGTCTGCCCGGCCCACTATGTGCAGAATAAAAGCTTAGTGTTTTAGCTTAGTGTTTTAGTGTTTATTTTATTATTATTCTCTACTTCCGTACTTATTGTTACAAAATTTTATTATCTAATTATTATTTTTTTATATCACCTAAAACTAGTTTGGTTTATAATAGAACAATCTAAACTAAAACTAATGAAGAAACCTATTTTTATTATTTAATTTATTATAATACTAATATGGCTTTATGCCATTATCACCATAGTGTAACGTCAAAAATTTATTTTAATAAATGTTGAGATTAATATAGAAATTATTTTATAATATAATATACACTAAGCACAAAGCCCATAGGTTTATCTCCCAGGATTTGCCTCGGGCTTAGTTGATAACATAGTGTAGGAGGCAGCTTTCGAATTAAACGTTTATTTAGAAAATATATTTAATATACTTTTAATTTTACAATTTCTATATAATTTTTTTACATTTAAGATATAACGTACATTGTAATGTAGTACAAATTTTTATGATAAATAAATATTATAAGCATGTCAGAATTATAATTTTTAATATTTTTTTAGCTTATATAGTATTATTTCTAATTTTAATCAAATTATCAAATCACAATGGAACGAAGATTCAGATTGCAAATATAATAATTGTAGGTTCAATTCCCAGTTGAGGGAATTAGTTACTTTCGTTTTTAACAATCTTGCACAATTTCTTAAGAATTTGGATGAAAAATGAAAAACAAAGTATTTTGACACTAGCTTCTTATTTACTTATATTTCCTATATATATGTGAAATAAAAAAGATCTTTGTCATTAAAAAATAGAAAGGAGAAAAGTAACTGAGAGCAAATAAATATTTAATATTTATAGCTATATTTATAATTATATTTATTACACATATATGTATTGTGTATGTTCACAGTTTTAAAGCTTTCTCTATTGATTATTAATTAATTATTTGCTAAAATTAACAACAATAATCAATAACATAACTTTATCCCGCACATGGCAGGGGTTGACAGTAGGAACCGCAGGAATCGTGGGAACCTAGTGTTAAGACATTTCGTTGCTTAGTGCCTGCTTTCTCCGTCCCCGCTTTAATAATTGATATATTTTTCGCGGGGACGGATTTAATATATTTTTAATTTAAATCAATACTAAGCACTCCTATACTATAAGCGCCTAATCTACTCTACGTCACACGCTCGGAACTGCTACATGACGTTTATATCCCACACCTTTGATACGGTTCCTCAGTGAATACATACATATTTTATAAAACATCTATTTGAGTAAAACTTAATAATAATAATTGTTCTTTATTGCACATAAAACAAAAAAGTACAAATTATAAGGAGATAGGATTGCGAAAAATATAAACTAGAGTAGGGTAAATAGATATATATGTATATTTCAATACATATACATGTAAAAACATACATATAAACATATACATATAAATACATACATACAGGATTGAGGATCATCGTGGCACAGAGGCGTAAGCGTCTGCCTGTAAAAGGTATGAATGAATCAATATTAATTTCAATATTTTTATGATTTTTAAGATGCTAATCCACACTAAGGAAAGAAAAAATAAACGCATGGCTTAGTAGTCACAGCGCCTGCACGGTATGCAGTGGTGCGGTTTCTATCCTGCTACATCCCAAATATTTATATGTTTTCTTTATATATATATATATATATATATATATATATATATATATATATATATATATATATATATATATATATATATATATATATATATATATATATATATATATATATATATATATATATATATATATATATATATATATATATATATATATGTATGTATTACTACTTACGTCCAAATTCAGATTGGAATCCCCTACCTTCAATTTTACCACATTCACCCCGTTCAAAATAATCTCCCCTGGGCTGATATGGTTCTTATACATAATTTGTAAGCTAGCTTCATCATGTCAACAACAAGTACATGTTTTGTTGAACAAAAATTTACTATGGCCCTCCCGGGACATTACCGAAGTCGACGCCTGCGGCTCATGCGAAGAAATATAAGAGCTTATAGCAAAATACTTAAATATATCATTTTTGTGTAGTATATTATGTTATGTTATTTCATATTTTAGTTGAAATTTACTAAAATAAGCTACTATGTATTTGCTTGTATATTTAACTATTGTAGTTTGGACACTTGTGGAAACTGTTATAAAAATTTTAAAGGCATATTTTGTAAACAGTAATTTATTTTAATTCAGTTAAGTTAGCCTAAAAGTATTTATTTTATTAATAGATTGTCAGAAAAGTTTCAGTGACGCGACACTACTCGCTTTCCCCACACAACGTCCAAAGCAAATATTATTTATTAAAACGTATTTCTTATTTTGCGGCGTTGAGTTCCACCACTCAACACGCAATGCCTCGAAAGAGGCGGAAAGGGGGGACGGAGAAAGCAGGGGCGAAGCAACGGAGTGTCTTAACACTAGGTTCCCATGGTCCCTGCAGCTCCCTCTGCCTACATTGCCATGTGTAGGATAAAGCGTGAAGCTAAACAAAATATTTTTTATTATACCCTTCCACAATATACTATAAAAATTCAATTCAAATTTGAACCTACAACCGTCTCCAACTATTCAAAACACCAAAAACGCCTTTGGGGTAAATGCTAAGAATAATAACCGTGGCATATCAATAGGGGAACGCTAACAACATTTCTCATGGGACATCACTCGACTCGTTGCCGCCGGCTCAGACGTACCCATATCTCGCCATATAATTAGCTCGAAGGTACATCACTATTTAGTTCATTTTTAGCTTCAAAGAAGGGAAGATTTATAACTGTATTGATTTGATATATTCTGTGTGTGTGAATGATTTAGTATATAGGTTGTATCATTTGTTAGTCTGGTGCTAATTTTATTTAAGGCCGAATGAAGCTATATTTTATATTATTTGTACTATAAGCATTCCTATGACACAATAGTTGTTTGTTATATTTTTATGGAGTATAAGTTTATCAATATCCATATATCATATAGATGAAGGAGAGGAAATGAAAATATTTCATTCTTCCAAGTAGAAATCGAACCTACAACCGTCACATATTATAATTAGACGCTTAGCGTGCAGTCATAATATATAATATATAAAAAATCTCAAGAATCTACTAATCTTATATAAACGTATATTGTTTTATAATTTTCCAAATAAACAATTACAAATATGTTTGGCGCAGAAGCGAAGTATCTACCCTATACACGACAGTTTGTGGGTTCGATTCCTACTGGGAGAAGATGGATTATTTTAATTTCCATTTTCTACGTTCTGGCTACTAGGCAAGCGCGGCGTTGAGTCCCGCCACTCAAAACGAAATACCTTGAAAGGTGGAAAGCAAAGAGTGTTTTAACACTAGATTCTCTCGGTTCCTGTGGTTTCCCTCTACCTACCTTGCTATAAAATATAACAGAATTACTATAATAACATTACATAAAGTCCCCTAAAGTGAGAATCGAACCAACCTAACACACTCTGTCGTTGTAACAACAAAGCCATAAAGATACACACATATCCTTCATCGCCCACGTGTAATTCACTTTTAAATTACAACTTCAACTTCAAATACAATTCTATTATAGAATTTCCTAGTGGGTGGCAACAAAGAGTAGCAATAAAACTGTCGTCCGAGCGATACCTTATTAGATTTACGTCGCATAATTAATCACAAGTACTTAACAAATCTATTATTAGTCAGTTTATTGAATATTGTACAGCTAAATTTATTTCAGACAGAGAAAGCAGGGACTAAGCAACGGAGTGTCTTAACACTAGGTTCCCACGGTCCCTGCAGTTACCTCTGCCTATCCTGTCATGTGCGGGATAAAGCGTGAAGCTAAAAAAAAATTAAAAAAAAAATTCAAGTTGGAAGTTTGGGGAAATCTTCTAGATATATACTGCGTTATCTGGAAATTTCTATATAGAATACAATTTTAAATTTTTATCTCTCAGATAAGAGGCTGTTGTGGCGCAGCGGTATAGCATCTGAATGTAAACGCGACAGTCGGGAGTTTAATTCCTACGGGGAAAGAATGAATTACTTCTCACTTTGGAACGAAGACAAAGCTATATATTGAATGCCGTCACTGAAGTTAAGATACGCTATGTTATTATATTTAAAGTAGCAAATAAATTGAAGCTAAACATATCATAAAACTATGTAAAAGTAATTTTATCCGAGTATTTTACTCAATCTCATCTGTATAATATAAAGTTATTCTTGATAAATAATTTATGTGTACCTTGACCTTTGAACCTCAGTGAATTCGTTTATCTATATAATTTTTTTTGTTCGTCGTCATATTTTGTTTTAAGACCAATTCCAATATGGATGATATCGATATATATATATATATATATATATATATATATATATATATATATATATATATATATATATATATATATATATATATATATATATATATATATATATATATATATATATATATATATATATATATATATATATATATATATATATATATATATATATATATATATATATATATATATATATATATATATATATATATATATATACACTAAAAGGTTATACTTGAGGACCGTCGTGGCGCAGAGGTGTAGAGTCTACCCGTAAACACGACAGTTTCCCTGAGTGAGGATTGAACCAACAAACCGTTATATTTCTATTTTCTTCGCGCTGGAATTAGGCAAAGCGCGGCGTTGAGTTCCGCCACCCAAAACGCAGTGCCTCGAAAAAAGCGGAAAACGGGGACGGAGAATGCAAGGACTAAGCAACGGAATGTCTTAACACAAGGTTCATATGGTTCCGGCAGTTCCCTCTTTCTACCCTACAATATGGGTAATAAAGCATGAAGCTAAAAAAAAAGATTATAACCCATAGTCTTGTCATATAACATATTATTACGCCATCAATTTTTTGGCGGCCATTCTAAGAAAATTGTCTGAAAAATTAAAATTCCACAGCACACCGAAGACACGGTTTTTATTAAAGGAAAAGCTTCCAAAAGCTCCGAAACGCCCTGCGGGAGGCTTTTATAAGCGAACAATAAATCAAGGGCGGGGGAAATATTTAAAAACTTACGTACCAAGGATTCTTGGATTTTGTACACTTTGTGCTCAGAAATAGTAATATCATAAATAATAATATCATAATATAGTATATCTCAGTATAAAAATTAAAAAAAAGTGATTTAGTTTCTCGCGTTAATCTTATAAGCTACTGTTTTGAATTATTTTCTTTTTTTTATAGCTTCACGCTTTATCCTGCACATGACAAGGTAGGCAGAGGGAACTGCAGGAACCGTGGAACCTAGTGTTAAGACACTCCCTTTCTTAGTTCCTACTTTCTCCGTCCCCGCATCTTGATTTATTTATTATAATAAAAACAATAGCATTTTGTAAATTATAATTAATTATTATTAGAGACTCTCGTGGTGTAGCGTCTGCCTGTAAATTGCGACTTGCGTTTGTGGGTTCGATTCCCACTTGGGAAAGATTGATTTTTCTTCACTCAAACTGACAACTAAGCACAGCACATCGTTGAGTTCCACCACTCAATACGTAATGCCTCGTATAGTTTTTGTGTGTGTCTTTAAGTACATTTGAGTGTGTAAACAATTTTGGTCGTACAGTCCACTTAGCTGGAAAAGCTTTTAAGAACCATTGCTTAACATAATCTCTGCTAAATTATTAAAAAATAATGAAATGAAACATTTTGAAATGTATTTTAATATACTTTACTTTAACTTTTCATATTTTAGGTAAATATAAAACTTTATAAATAAGACAGCTAAGATCAAAATATTATATGCAAAATGCTATTCTTCTACAATATTATAAAATATAAAGTTTATTTTGTAATATTTCATAAAGACGCTTTGGATATATAAATTGTTTTATAAAAACGATAATATAATGTATATCGACCGTACTACCATAGAGGCGCAGGGTCTGTTAAAGCGATGTTTTATGGGTTTGACTCCCACTCGTGGAGGATGGATAATTTCATTGTCATGTACTTCACTCTGGCATCCAGGCTAGCGAAGCGTTAAGTTCCGACACTCGACACTCAAAGTTTCGGAAGACGGAAAGTGGATGACGGAGTGTCTTAACAGTCTTCTATCACTCAACGTCGGTCCTCTTAAGGCTCCTATGATTCTCTCTGCTATACGCGGAATAAAATGAGGCTAAAAAAAAATTCATGTATATATCTAAAACATGTGCTATTTTAGGTTTTCTTCTTATTATAAAACATTATGACAAAGATTATGAATTTATTTATAATGCATACTTAAGACAAGTATTTCTGTTTATATGCTGTATTAGTTTAACTTCGTATTATTTTTCTTCATATGAAATATCCATACTTGAATACTAGATAGTGCTAAAATTTATTGTAAATTGGCGAAAAAAGAAATAAATGTACCAGGTAATTGTAATACACTCTAATCAGCATACAGTTAGTATAGGTAGAGCTGAACTAATGTAAATGTACTCAATTTTCCGTTTCATATGTATTTCATAAATATTGCATGGTTGAGTGGCGGAAATCAGTATCAAATCTTATGTCATGTCAACATAAATTAACGAAAATAATTCTTACTCCTATAGAATCCTCAGAGGAGCATCGTAGTGCTTGCGTGGTGCAACAAGGCAAAGCGCAACGTTGAGTTTCGCCTTTCAACACACAATGCTTCGGAAAAAGGCGGAAAGCGGAAGAGGGAGTGTCTTAACACTAAGCTACCACGACTAATTATATGTTTTTAAAAAATCTATACACAAAAACTGCTGTAGAAACTTAATTTCTTTTACATTCATTTGAACTATCATGAAGTGGTAGGAAGTTATGAAAGTTGTGGTGTTACCCTAACTTTGTCGTCACAAAGCTCGGAGTTTAGCAAACAGCTTTTTATAGCTGTTAATGTTAGTTCTAGACTTATTCGAGTGACTTGTATTTTTATATTTAAACTTTTTAATACCAAGTTTAAACTGATTAAAAGCTCGCTTCGTTTTTCTTACATGTACGTAGTGCTGTTGAATTACTTTTGAATCAAAGGTATTTGGGTTCAAATTTTATATGAGATATCCATAGTATCATTACTAATAAAGCTTTTCATAGTCATTATGTCAGTCATTCAAATCCACTCATGGCCTCTCTGAAGAATCTTCATAACGATTTTTTTTCATACATTTGTAATGGTATGGGCGTTTGTCTCCACCTCACCGGATGGAAAGACGAAGGTGGTACACGCCTGTCCAAAAGAAAACTCTTCATTCTCTTAAAGGTTCTAGGGTTCAACTTACCTGAAAATATAGACCCAGGCAGGACACGCCAAATTTTGGCGGCTCTCACGAAAAAACGAACTGTCATACCGTTTATCACGTTTGTCTATTTATTGGGCATTAAGGACAAAGCATCAGTAATCTAGTAGTGGACCTGGGTTTTAGGCCGTAAAATGAAGCCCTAAGTACTACTACTACTCTTTGCTCTAAGCATTTAAAATATTCTAAGCAAATTTGAATTGACAGCCACCGCTAGTAACTTTAAAACAGTTATAAACTTCCACAAAACATGTACACACCTCCCTCTCAAAAGACAACATACTGTATCCTCCTACATCGTATAATCGATCTAAATTTTGATAACAATAACTAAAACTAACATTTCATACTTTAATGGCGCATTGACTTATCACAAATTGGATAAGTCGTACAAATTTCGTCTCTATCCCCATGTAATAAAGCCAAAAATAGCTTGCCAACAGTCAAGTTGCTCTCGATTAAGCGTTGAGGATTGTAACAACCGTAAGTACATACAACAAAAGAACAACACAACGCTATTCGAAGCTATTTCATTTTTCGTATCGTGGAAGAAAGCGAATCACTTCAGTGAGTTCCATTAGCAGCCTGTCACGGCGCTCAAAAGAGGGAATGAAAAAAGGCAGGAATTGTGAAAAAGTTTGTGATATACATCTGTTGTTAACGGTTTCGGCGACTAATGTACGATTCGACGACCCACATTCTCATGTTTTTATATCTTTCTATTGTTAATATGTGGTATTTTAGTTTTTTTTTTAGTATTCCAATATGGAAACATTTTCAACTGTTTTAGGTATATTTTGTGTTTTGTGATGGTCGAAGATTCGAATCTCACACTCGTTTATGGATATTTCCTTCAATAGTTTGAGTTTTAAAGACTTGTTCTGCCATCTGTAGAGCAACCTTTACTCTCCATATTTAAAGAAGTCATATCATGATATCTCATTTGATTTTGAACCGAAATTACGAAGGAATTAGAAAAGAATCTTCGAGCGGCCAAAGCATTATACGATAGTTATCAAATGTCTTGAGTCATGAAATGTCTTGAGTCAACCTTGAAATTAATTCATTAAATATTACTTCAAATAACGAAACATCGCAATAATTTTGATCGGGCAAAACACAGGGCAGCTTTTGATAACTAGCCTTTCTAAAATCCAAGAAATATTTTTACCACAGTAAGCTTTTCTTGATCAATGGAAAAACCTTGAAACACTATAAAAGCACCTTAAATAGAAAAATTGTTTAAAGAACGCCTTAAATAGGAAAATTGTTTAACAACAACAACTGAGATTCCTTGTGTTGATATTCAATGCAACCCACGAATTTTTAAGGATACAAATAAATAAATTGTAGAGAAACTAGAAACTAAAACATCAAAATCAGTTGTAGGATCTGATAGTATCCTCTATATCAAATCAAAATAGTTTTTATTAACCAAATTAGAATCACATAATTTTAACATTCTTTTGTCTCACTTATTTTGTCTACTTTTCAGCATAGGCCTCCTTCAATCCTTTCCGCAGCGAACCAGCTGTTTTTTTATGTCACCTTCCCATCGCCTGTAAGGTCTTGCTCTTTTACTGTGACAATTTCTTGGGTACCATTTCAAAATATCTTTTGGCCATTTTCCTAAAGTATCTCTTGCCATATGACCTGACCGTCCATTTTATCTGTTTTATGGTTATTGACATATCTTATGTTAACGCTGCAAGGAATCTCTTACAGGCAACCATTTAGAGACAGTAAGATAGTAAAGAACACGGAAGAGTGTGAAAAAACCAACTAAGTCAGCTCCTTTTCATGTTTCAGGCCAGGATTGGCAGCCGTATGTTATGAATGATGTATACCAGATTAGAGACTTTACACGTATTATTACTAATTTTAATACTTGCTCTTCGTTTTGTAGGAAGCTGAAAATAGGAAGCCGAATCCTATCGTTTTTAAAACAACTGCAAAAAATTGAAACATAATTAAAAAATATTTTTTTACATAATTTTAATAATTTATTTCATTTATATAACAAAGTCACATACAGACAAACTGTACTAGCAAAATTATATGTATTCCACGAAGATTTTTGAAATGCTATTAAAAATGACCAGGCTTCTTTAAATTGTCCTCTGAAATGCTTTCGTTTAGGAAATTTTGTTCAACCGGTGAGCAAAATGAAATCTGCGACGGCTCACGACGCTACAGATATGACGGTGAAGGAATTTAATATCCAACCAAGTAAAGATCGATTTTAGAATTTTTCCAAACGTGATACATTTTCAAGATAATTTTTAACTTATATATGTATTTTGTGTTTATTTGAGCGTTTAGGGATAAACTAAATATTGTAAGAATGTAAAAGTAAATAGTCACAGAGAACCGCAGGGACCGTAGAAACCTAGTGTTAAAACACTTCGTTCCCCGCTTACCACCTTTTGAAGCATTGCATTTGAATCTATCCTTCTTGAGTGGAAATTGAACCTATTACCTGTCTCGTACAGGTTACAGACAGCGACGAATCTCAAAAAATAAATTAAATAGAATACAAATATGTAATAAAAGACACCTTTATAGAGTTACAGTAATTTATTTGACGTGACGTGATGTTTAAATTTTCCTATTTTAGTAACAAACGCAATTTTTACTCACGCCAATATTCCATAAAATCTAATCTAATATAAATGAGAAATCTAAGAAAGTGTGTACATCGAAAAAATGCAAAAGAAGTTTATATAAATCTCATTAATAAATAATTTTATATGTAAATTTTTTTGTAGCCACCAAAACGCAACTTTCCACCGTTTGTGTGAACACTCAAATCAGTATAGTATTAAGACACATCCTTTCCCCATTTTGAATCCAAATTGAGTATTAAATGTATGGTTGAACTCAACGCTGTGCAATGTCTAACATGTCCAACAACAAAGTGTTCATAACGCGTAATATAACCATTTTCATTATTTTTTTAATACTATAAGACAGAGGACCGTCGTGGCGCAGTGGCTTAAGCGTTTGCCTGTAAACGCGACGGTTTCTGGGTTCGATTCCCACTAGAGGAAGATGGATTTTTCTATTTCCATTTTCTTTGCTCTGGCAACTAGGCAAAGCGCGGCGTTGAGTTCCGCCACTCAACACGCAATGTCTCGAAAAAGGCGAAAAGCGGGGACGGAAAAAAGCAGGGACTAAGCAACGGAGTGTCTTAACACTAGGTTCGCATGGTTCCTGCAGTTCCCTCTGCCTACCCTGCCATGTGCGGGATAAAGCGTGAAGCTATAAAAAGAAAGTTATAAAAAATAAGTTTCATAAGAAACTAATCCTTTTAATTATATTACAAATAAATAAAGTAAAAAAGCTTTACTCCTTAAATACGTCAATAGTAAAGCACTGTACAAGTTGCTGTGTAACTTTTAATTAACTTAAATGTTGCTACCACACTACTGAGTGATGGGTGAATGGGAAAGCTTTCTTGTATCCAGTCTTTTAAATACATCGGCTAGTGCAAATTGGTTTATTGTTACTTGAAGTATTTAAATTTGTATTTAAATACAAAAACGAAAGCTTATATATTATTTTGCTTTACTTATAGAAGGATTGGGAAAACAAGTGCTAAGTCTGCTAAATCTATTATTAAGTTTAAAAAATCATATTTGTAAGTTGTGAAAGCGTTTTAGATGCGCACTTTTAGAAAGGGGTAATTTTGACTGGTAACTTTAATTTTGGTAACGTTTTAAAGATCTCGAAAAGGTGGAATGGTGAAAAATATATTGAATAATATTGATTTTCTTGAAAAATATTTTCGTGCATTTTTGTTAATCTCAAAATTCTGTCTCATAACAAATAAAGTTTTTTATGATTTTTAAAGTGTTAATCCACACTGAGGATAGAAAAAATACTTAAAGAAAACATGTAAAAATTTGAACGCAGCGGGACTCGAACCCGCGACCTCGCGTGAGAGCGCTTGCACGGTTTGTAAGAGGGAGCGGGTTCGAGTCTCGCTGCGTTCAAATTTTTATGTTTTCTTCAAATAAAGATTTCTAACTTATATATATATATATAGATATATATATATATATATATATATATATATATATATATATATATATATATATATATATATATATATATATATATATATATATATATATATATATATATATATATATATATATATATATACCATAAAAAGGTAACGCATTTGTTTCATTATAATAATGATAATTATGATATTTTACTTAATTCTTTAACGTTTTCGAAAAATAACATATGAGCAAATAGTCACAATTCCCTTCAATTTTTAACACCTTTATTTAAACATAAAAAATGTTAACCTTAATTATAATAAAAAATTGTTTAATATTTCATCCGGCTTTTAAAGGGTCGGGCTAATTCGTTACATATACACCGACAAAGCTCTGTATTTATTCACCAATTGGATATTGGTTTAGTAAAAAGGTTATAGCAGGTGTTTTGTTTTAAAAATATATAAATACACATATAAGTTATATGATAAAATGATGATCTGGTAATTAACGAGGTGTGATTATTGTACCAAGTACTTTTGAAAAATAATTATTTTGCTAAGTAAATATTTTAGAAATTTGTTTTATCGTACAGAATAAATAAGGAAATGATAAAGTAAATTCATATTTTTAAAATATATGCTTATGCTTTTTATGCCTCCAAACACACGATATACCTAATGCTAAGACTCTTTCCGCACAACTCTCGACACATTGCTTGTTAGCTGTTGTTAGTCAACACTCCAGTTTTTTTAAAATCATAGAGGTAAAAAGAAATAATTCATTTCATTTCAAACCTTGAACCTTCAACACTCGCGTTCAGACGCTGTATCACTGTGTATCGAAGGCCTCAAAATATTTACACAGTATATTAAACCAGTTAGTATCATAAGAATAATTTTCTATAGCTCATTAATCGAACCGTACATTCAATAAATAAAATAAACGCACACAAACCTACAGAATAATAAACTATCCTAACAACTAACCCTAACAAAGCAAATAAAATTATAAATCAAAACGATCAGACGAATGGCTAAGAATAAAAATAAAAATAAGGTACAAAACTCGTTCAGGGCCAAACATGGCTTATTGAGATATCAAATAAAAAATCAGCGGTCGTACACCAAATAGCCAACGTGGAGGGGCCAACAATGCTCCTTGATTTAACTCAAGTATATTGTGCAACGTTATTTATACGCCACTGTTCCCCACTAGACGCTACGATCCCGTTTTCTTAATATCCCCCGCAAAGATCCTAACGAGAACTACCTGTAAATGAATCTTAACTTTCCGTTATCATCCATAAAGTCCTAATTCGTCTATTTAAGGAAAGCACATACTAAATTTTCTTTGCTCTATCAGAATTTACCAACGCATTTTATTAAGTCGAGGAGAGGATGTATTTCTCGAAAGCTTTGCAGCTTGATTGGAAATATGCTCAGAGCTATTTTGTACTACGTACACCTTACAGAATAAGGCTCGTCCAAAAAGCAGGCTGCATAACAAAGTTGCTATCAACTACATATACACAAGTCAATTAACTCGTTAACACTATTAAGCAATTTGGCAGGCATCATTTCAATTGTCCACTGTCGAAGTTCGATGCCATAAAATTGAATTACTTTTATTTAAGCGACACTCGTTCAAATGGAAACTTTTTGCGGAACGTTGTCACTAACAAACGGTGTCCGCAGGCCGTTTCTATTATTAATTAAAAACCAAAAAATTTAACAGTTAAGCCTGTGAGCGCTGGAAAATGGAATCAAAGGAGTAATTCGAATGGAACCTCGAATTGATCGTGTATCGAGTTGGCGAGCTCTCGGACCTGACACTATTGCGATGACTAAATAAATTTTGAATTTTAAAAGCGTTTTTTTTTATTTCCTTTCCGGTTCTAAAATTTGAGAACTAACGCGAAGGATAAATGAATAGACGTTATTTTTAGTTAAACTGAAGTAACGTTGCATGTAGAAATGGATTTCATACTCCTATTAAATATAGATGAAGAAAACAATGTAAAAGCTAAATTTGTAATTTTTACATACTAAATTCACTAGCTATAGATATATATATATATATATATATATATATATATATATATATATATATATATATATATATATATATATATATATATATATATATATATATATATATATATATATATATATATATATATATATATATATATATATATATATATATATATATATATATATATATATATATATATATATATATATATATATATATATATATATATATATCACAAATACTTTATAAGATACAAAAGAGTTCATAACTAAAAACTTTATTTTTATATTTGGGATATCCCCAAGCCGAGGAAAGTACTCCGGTTGAGATAACTTTAGAGAACTTAGTTTATACCTTGCTATTATCCTGTTGAATCCCGTTAATTACAGTTTCTTACTTTAAGTGATTTTACATTTAAGTTATAAGTTTCAGATTGTTGGGCTTCTGCTTCTATGAAGAGGAGGTCGTGGCGCAGTAGTTAAGATGGTTCTAAGTTCGGTAGTCATAAGATCAAACCGTAAAAAAACCACAGCACCGCCTAATATTCTTATTTAGAAACATTGATCAGCCTCTTTTTAGAGACATTTGTAACATAATAGGCCCTTAATGGTATTTTTTATGTCTACTGTGTTTTATGCATAGGGTTTCATATAATTTCTCATTTCACTATTTTCTCCACTCTTTCCATCCTTACTCCCTTTAATATTTTATTATAGTATTAAAGTGTGTGAGGATCGTCGTGGTGCAGAGGCAGTCTTTTAAATAAATAATAGAGTATGTGGGTCAATTTCCACTCAGAAAGAATGAAATATTTTTGTCAATCAAAGTATAAACGGAGTTAGGGCCATAGCACACGGCGTATTTTAAACGCGCAGACGACGCGCAGATTACGCGCGTATACGCGATTCAAACGACATTCGAACGCAAGCTTGTAACCTAAGCACACGAGGAGATCATGAAACGCGCGTCTACTCCGCGTATACGCGCAGATACAGCGAACAGACGCGCTGAGATCGCGCGTAGCTTTTGCGTTTTGATCAGACTCTCCTCTTCTTCAGTTGTAAAATGGTCCGCCCCACCCCCGCCCCTACTGCACTCCTTTGTACGCGCGTTTGTATAGCTTCAAACGCGCGTTGAACGCGCGTCTGACGCGCGCTTTTATTTCATCTATGTAAACGCAATGTAAACGCAAATATCAGCATCTACGGCGCCGAAGACGCGCGTTCCTGGAACGCGCGTCTTCGGCGCGTTTAAAATACGCCGTGTGCTATGGCCCTTAGGGCCATAGCACACGGCGTATTTTAAACGCGCAGACGACGCGCAGATTACGCGCGTATACGCGATTCAAACGACATTCGATCGCAACCTTGTAACCTAAGCACACGGGGAGATCGTGAAACGCGCGTCTACACCGCGTATACGCGCAGATACAGCGAACAAACGCGTTGTGATCGCGCGTAGCTTTTGCGTTTTGATCAGACTCTCCTCTTCTTCACTTGTACAATGGCCCACCCCGCCCCCGCACCTACTGCACTCCTTTGTACGCGCGTTTGTATAGCTTCAAACGCGCGTTGAACGCGCGTCAGACGCGCGCTTTTATTTCATCAATGTAAACGCAAATATCAGTGTCTACGGCGCCGAAGACGCGCGTTCCTGGAACGCGCGTCTTAAGCGCGTTTAAAATACGCCGTGTGCTATGGCCCTTAGTGTCCAAGATATGCGGTTAAGGCTAAGAAAAGTCAATGCTACAGTTTGTGTTGGCATAGTGCAAAAATAGACATAATTCTTATGTATGAGGGGTATCGATCCCAATACTATCATATATACAGTCATACACTTCTACTGCGCTGCAATAGTTAAGATATTTAACAAAAAGAAATATTTACTCCATTGCAGAAAGCTCTAAATTATGCTTTGTATTATCGTCGTAATAAAACTGAACTTTTAGATTAAATCGTCTCTTATACAAAGTTCGTGTTTACGAAACTCAACTCACAGTCAAGAATGTCGCAAATAGATAGTTTTGATATACGAATAGTGGAAGTACTTTGTATTTCTTCGTTTTATGCTCAAAAACAAATGAAAATTTATTAAAGATATAGTTGTAAAGGAAATATACAGCGTTAAATTCCGTAAAGTATGCACTGATGAGGGTTTAGACGAGAAAAAGAGGAGATGAAAATTCCGTGAAACTCAATTCTCTTTGCGTCAGCTATGCTGGATAGGTCATGCCATTGAAGAACACATTGCAGGGTAGGCAGAAGGAACTGCAGGAACCGTGGGAACCTAGTGTTAAGACACTCCGTTGCTTAGTCCCTGCTTTCTACGTCCTCGCTTTTCGCCTTTTTCGAGGCATTGCGTGTTGAGTGGCGGAACTCAACGCCGCGCTTTGCCTAGTTTGCCAGAGCGAAGAAAATGAAAATAGAAAAATCCGTTTTTTCCAAGTGGGAATCGAAACCAGTAACCGTCGCGTTATAGGCAGACGTTGTGCCTCTGCGCCACGACGGTTGTCAACGTTGTTTACAGGTATAATACGTGTATTTTTGTAACTACACTTTGTATTCTCTAACAATACTGCTAAATTTTGGCCCAATTTTGATTTTCTATGATTCGCAGGACCTTGACACCACCCTATTCCTTGCCCCTTTGACTTTACAATATATAATTAAATAAATGGATAGTAAAAAAACAAACAGTAGAAATAACAATAACATATTAGTAAACGATGATAAATGATAAGTAGTAAAGTGCATTTTTAATTTGTTACCCTTAGTCCAGATGAATCTAGGAATGATATAGATCATCCAGCCTCCCTAATTTCAACGACTATGAATTCATACCCCCAGCAAAAAACTGTGCCACTAAGCCGCAATGGATTCTAAATATATATACAATATAAATATTTAATCTACGAAATTCAAACGTACAATAACCTAAAACGTAGCTCTGAATCATATCGGGGTTACTATGTAATATGCGTCATGATAGCTAGCTTTATGACAAGAGACGCAACGATCAAAGGCCTAAGAAGTGGCCAGTCATCATCAAATGAATATATTCTGGCGATATTAAAAAAATACTATTGATATAGAAAGCATTATGTTTATTAAGGTTTATCTTGATAAGGGTTGCCTTAATAAACTATTGTAGAGTCAGGTAGCTGCTATAAAAGTATGTATACATTTTGAATGGAATTCTTGATACTAAAATTGGATATTAAGCGGAGAAGCCTTAAAATTGATTTTATAATTTAATTTTTGATTTTATATTTTTATTATTTTTAGTATTTTTTATAGATTTACGCTTTATCCAGCTCATAGCAGGACAGGCAGAGGGGACAGCAGGATCTGTGAAAGCTAGTTTTAAAAGACTCCGTTTCTCGTTTTGCGACTTTCGAGGTCAATCTTCCCCAAGTGGGAATCGAACCAACACACCATTCGCGTCGCATTTACAGGGAGACAGTCCGCTAATTATCTTATCTAATTTTAAATATTAATAATGTTTAATTAATTTTGGAAATCATCTCTTAGAGCTCCCCTACACTCGCCAAAGACTAATTCCAGGTTTCTACGCCACATGCCACGCCACAAAATTCAGTGAACAACGAAATTTTGCATAAAAGATTAATAGATATAGATAAAATATAAAGTTAAGTTGTGACCCAGAGGCACAGTGGTTGACTGTAAATGTGACGGTTTTAAGTTCGATTCCGAATAGTATAAATTAAACACGTATGAGGACGAACAAATAATCCCTTCACACACTCTAACGTCAATCGAACAATGGTCATAATTTACTATTGAACTCTTTGTCGGTGTCCAATGTTGTGTTTTTTTACCATTCAATAGACATGAGGCCTATTAAGCCTTACAATGTTGTTTGAACTAACATTATAAAAATATGAACGTATCGTTTTTTGATTGTTTTTTTCTTTATTTTAAACTTATTTTAAATGATTAATCTTGTAGTTTTATGTTTGTATTGAATTAGAGATGATTCCAATTGAAACTCATTGCTGCCTTTAATGGTGTCATATCACTCTGCACTTGACTCCAGGCCCTCTTTAACGTGATTTGCCTTAACAGACAAATGGAGAGTAATTAAAGGACGAAGAAAGGACCGTTGTGGCGCAGAGGCGCAGTAAGTGCAATGGTTTGGTTTCCACTCGGGGAAGATTTTTTTATTTTCATTTTTGCGGTCTGGCAACTAGACAAAGCGCGGCGAAGCGTTCCGTCACTCAACACGCAATGCCTCGAAAAGGCGGAAAACAGGGAACGGAGTGTCTTAACACTATGTTCCTATGATACTTGTATTTTTGCGAATGCGAATGAGAATGTGTATACATATTTATACACATTCTCATTCGCATTCGCAAAAATTTTTGCGAATGTTTTCCGAATATTGAATATGACATAAATAAAAATTTGTCGATATTATTAAAATTTGTCGATATAATACGTTATAAAAATCAAGATCAAATCGCAAACAAAAACAAATTCTTTTTCTCTTCTAAAAATCTTTATCAGTTGTTACTTAGGTTTTTAATGTTACTTAATCATTACTTGAACAAAAATAAATACTCTATTCTCTTACAATAAACTATTAATATAAAATTTTTCATAAGGTTAATAAGTAAATATGTAACGGACGTCCAAAATGCTATCTTGCCGTATACAATTGGCGCCAAATTTAAAAGAATTACTAAATATTCACATTCGCATTCGTTTTCACATTTGTAAATGTCGATAACAAATATTCGCATTTGCGAATGTTAAAAAATTACATTCTTTACATCACTAACTTTATGTTGTTCCCAGAGAAATGGAGATTTTTCAATCCCACAAGTGCGAATCCAACCCAGAATGAACTATTACGAAATAAGCGTATTTAACTTAAAAAAAATACATATATCTTTTGAAATATAGAAATACAAAAATGCTAAGCAAAAAAATAAAACTCCGTTTAAACGTATGCAACCAATTCGTTTCGTCAATGCAAATACCGAATATCCGTCTCTCCACACATAGGTTGGTGCTACTGGAATCGAAAAGTTACTAAAATAGATGCCTGGAGTTATGTCAGGATATTGGAATGTACGAGATTTTTCATATAATATGGTTAAGCACGTTGAATGGTCATTATTGAAACAAATTTATATCATATATACTTTACATATGGAAAAAGGAGAAATTATTTTTCCCATTTACACTCTTTGCAAAGTAGAAATAGAGAATATTATTAAATTAAATTAAAAATTAAATAAATAAAAATTAAAATTACATAAACAAAAATAAAAATAATAAATTAAATTAAATAAATAAAAATTAAAATTAATATTAAACAAATAAAAATTTGAGGACCGTCGTGGCGCAGAGGCGCAACGTCCGCCTGTAACGCGACGGTTACTGGGTTCGATCCCCAGTCGGAGAAGATGGATTTTTCTATTTCCATTTTCTTCGCTCTGGAGAACTAGGCAAAGCGCGGCGTTGAGTTCCACCGAGAACGGCTCTACCTACCCTGCCTTGTGCGGGATAAAGCGTGAAGCTAAAAAAAAAATAAAAAAATAAAATAAAATTAAATTTCTATTTTATCCATTTTTAGTACATGTTATTATAACTGCAACATAAATATATTTTATTTTAGAAAATGTCAACTGTCAAATTATCATAGTTCAAGAGATACAGCCTGGCAACAGACGGACGGACGGATAGACAGACGGATACTTCCCCTACCCCATCCCTACCCTACCTCTACCTTCCTTTATATACGGAATCCTAAAAATAAGCTCGTAGGAACTACAGGCAAAGAGAAATGGGAAATCTAGAGATCAATCATTGGCGGTGCCATACTATATTGGGTTACTAAGCGACAGTTAAAAGCTGTACCCATGGTATGGTATGGTAACATCTTGAAATTGATTTATACTCTTATAAAATTTCTAAGTAAAATTTATACGAAGTACAATTTTGTTAACAAAAAAAGACAAAAAAACAGCTTTGA
Source organism: Dione vanillae (assembly GCA_037178615.1). Classification (NCBI taxonomy): domain Eukaryota; kingdom Metazoa; phylum Arthropoda; class Insecta; order Lepidoptera; family Nymphalidae; genus Dione; species Dione vanillae. Next base: position 129,771 of record JAZFAU010000021.1, read on the forward strand.
CTATAACCGCGAGTATTTCTGGTTCGATTCCCGTTATCAATATTTCGTCCCCTTGATAATAAAATAAATAGTGACGCTCTATCCCCATACAAAGTGAAGCTAAAAAATATCACAAAATACAACATTGGTCGTTAATTTTGAATTGTTTTACTTTTTATTGTTGTTCGAAATTGCACATATGCTTCGGTTATTAGTAAAGAAATTCAGTAAGCACTTGTTCATACTAAGGGTTATCTAATGGTAATAAATATTTTTTTGGTGGACCGTCGTTATTCAGAGGCGCATCTTCTGCCTGTTACCGCGACAGTTTATGAGTTTGAGTCCCACTTGAGAAGGACAGATTATTTCTTTTTTATTTTGCGCGGTTGACTTCCGCTACTACATATGCTATGAAAGGCGGAAAGCGGAGTCTGGAGTGTCTTAACACTAAGTTCTCACGGTTCCTGTGCTTCCCTCTCCCTATCCTGCTACGACTGGGATAAAGCGTGAAATTAAAAAAAAATGTTTTACCACGCATTTTAAAATGAATATAAAAAAATTAACTACAAATAACATATAAAGTGTTTAAAGTAAAAAACTATATTTAAAAATATTTCATATATGGAATTGAACTTGGTCCCATAATATTACACACAACTCGTCTACACAGCTATATAGGTTAGGGTCTGCCAATTGTAAGAATTAAAGTGCAAACTGAATCAACAAATCAAATTTGCTCAGCATTCTACTTGAAAGGTTCAGACTTATTGTAAAATAACTAGAAGATATTATTTTCTGATTTAAATTTCAGTTGAAATTAAATATATGATTTTTTATGAAGAAGTTTAATTTATTAATGAGCTTTCAAAAGCTTTTCTTCTAAAATCATCGAGATTATTTTAACCTTTCATAAATAACTTTAAAAATGAAAAATAATATATATTTATAAATATTTTTCTACATGTATATAAAAAAATTAATTGAAATAAAGCAATAACGTGTTATAATCTATTTATTATAAAAAATAATAAGCTATAGTCCACACTGTAAAGCTTTTTATCAGTGCATTTTCCGTAGCATAGCTGTATGACAGTGGCGTTGGACTAAAAGTCATAGGAATCTCTGAGAAGACCCTGCAAGGGACGTTAAAAGGCTGAGATATTTACATATTTTAAGGCTCATTTTTTTACTTAACGATAATATAACATAATAGTATTAAATCTACCTCATCCAGAACTTTAGTTCCACATTGTTCTTTATTAAGTATTCTACAGACAATATATAAGAATTAAATTGAACTTCAAATCAACAGAGAGCAGTTTGCTTCCTTAATTTATATTACAAAAATATAATACACATGTATATAACTGTAAGTGTGGTTATTTTGAGTTTTTTTGAAATTACTGAAAATATCTTTTTTAAAAGAAAACAAGGTTCTTTTAACACTTATCCAGAAGGAAATTTGTGTATGCACTCTCTCTATTCTTTCTATTTCTCCTCTTTTTTCCTTCTCTGCTTTCTCCGATTTCTATTTATACGTAGGAGAATTTAGTGTCACGATTTCTTTTATTATATAATAAAGCTTTAACATTTGAACGGTTTCCAAGAAAAGTGAGTTCAAATCTGGATTTCTAAAAATATTATTAACGTCCTTCCAAGGTAAAACTGAATCTGTTACATACTTTTAAGTAAAAATTTCATTATTTATCCAAAATGACCCTTTGAATGTTATACCAAGAAATAATCTATATCATAATAATATATGTGAAGTGCTTTATGAAACATTAATTATATTTTGGCAAGTTACATTTACTACAGAAAAAAGCACCGATCAGCTGCGAGTTATTTTAGCATCGTAGGTTCCGTACCAATTTCATATAATAATTAAACATATCATCTTGCCATTTTTCTTTTAAACACGGAACTCTAAAAATGATAATAAATTTCCTAAAACTCAACCACTTGAATAATTTAAAAAATTCAACGTAGGTGTGTTCACTTTGAATTACACGCCCGAGTTCCAAGACAGGCGTTAAGATGAGAGATTACTGCGGCGTGTCATATTTCATTTGGTCAGATTTATGATGACGCGTGGTCTCATGGTGTTATTATTGTAATAATATTGTAATATTATTGTATTTATATGTTAAACCTGTTGGTTTCTTCGTATTACTTGAAGGAATTAGATGTTTTTTTAGCTTCACGCTTTATTCCGCATATGACAGGGTAGGCAGAGGGAACTGCAGGAACCATAGGAACCTAGTGTAAATACACTCCGTTGCTTAGTGCCTGCTTTCTCCGTCCCCGTTCCGTGACGAAATAACTGAAATAAGATGTTAATTTCAGTTAACCTGTCATAAAATTACAACAAAATTTCTTTTACATAACAAATTTATATATAAATATTTTTGATGAAATAATTTAATATAATATTTTTATATATTAAAACAAAAACATATGTACAATTCATTACTAATCCTTACGAACCACGTGATAATGAATACAAGATGTTCACAGCATTACCTCGCAGGATCGCTAACTAATAAGCGAGGTAATTGTCAGCTCTGTATATATTATATTTTTTTTTTAATTTAAATTGACATATTATACCACAACGGGGAAGTAGAAACATCTTATTTGTTTCATTATTCATCTAATGCTGCTTTATATATATTCTGCCGAAATTCCGAGACGTGAGTGACTCCAGCATATAGTAAGATAAACAGAGAATTTAGTGTCTCGTCTCTCTGCCCTCATCTTTCCTCTCGAAACATTACTTGATGAATTACTGCTAGTTACTATTTTCTGTACTACTTATTTACTAGAAAAAAATAAAATACTTAAAGATGCAGCGGGATATATTTTCTTCAATATTTATCTTTCATTAGTATGGATTAACACTTTAAAATCATAAAAAATTAAGAAACTCCCCCCAATTCGGAAATCGAACCCCTACTCGTCGCACTTATAGCATAATACCTACTTCAACAAAATCAAATACCCTCATAATATAATACCAATTGAACACAACAGTACTCAACTTTATCAGTTCTAATTAGAGACAAGGATTGCAAGTTTGCAAGGCACTATTTCCAAAGTTCCACTAAGATATGCAGGTTTATTAACGATGTTTGCGTTTGGTAGTCGGAGATGAATGGCAAATCCAAATATCTGTATATGACAATGGTATTAACATAGTCTAAAAACTCGTTATAACTTTCAGTTCATATTTCGTCGGCGTCTTACTACTTTTGGCTAAGTGTTGTTTATATTATACTGAGGTAGTATGTATATTAGTTTCCTATAGGCGAAGTTGTGAGAGAAAGTTACATTTAAATCAATATAAATTGTGTTAGAGAACTTGAGTCGTAGGTTCGATTCCTTTATTACTATATTTAAATTATATATTTCTTTTATTCTCACAAATCACGTCATCGTTAAAATAAGCCATCTCATATACAATATCTCGAAACTTAGCACAAGAAGCGTTAGCCTTATATTGAAAAATTAATATAATCTCTTCACTTTACTTCATTTAAGTCTTTTGTCAAGTAAATTAAGTGAGTTTACTCCACACGGTCGGAAGTAGTGTTTGGACACTACATTAACCCACCTTACTCTAAACAAGATAGAGAGTGATGATAAAAATGTTGACTTAAGTAAATAAAATAAAAAAATAAATATATTTATTTTTTTATTACTACTTACATTTCCATTTAGGACTTAACTATTTCGCTTGTACAACTTTTTTTAAAAACTAATAAAATATATAATAAATATATATATATATATATATATATATATATATATATATATATATATATATATATATATATATATATATATATATATATATATATATATATATATATATATATATATATATATATATATATATATATATATATATATATATATATATATATATATATATATATATATATATATATATATATATATATATATATATATATATATATATATATATATATAATATATATATATATATATATATATATATATATATATATATATATATATATATATATATATATATATATATATATATATATATATATATATATATATATATATATATATATATATATATATATATATATATATATATATATATATATATATATATAACTACCTACTAAGCTTGCTTAAGCTAATTAGTATATTAGTATATAAAAAATTGACTATATACGACACTATACTACAATAAAGGAGACTATAGGCTACATATTATATAACAATCAATACTGAACGAACTTAAACTAAATATGTGGAACTCTCAAAGGCAGATCTTGTACTAGACTTGCGCTGTACTAGAACGCCCGATTAAAACTTTCACTTTGCCCGGATAAGATTAGTTTCTGTGTGGAATTTAGATTTTAATTACTTGTTAACAAATTTAAAAAATACACTAGTACTATAAATTAAAATATTTAAAGCTGCTAAATGACAGTGCTTGAACGCGATGGTTATGGGTTCAAAGCCGACTTAGGGTGATTAATATTTAAACAACTTCTAATGTCCTCTCGAGTAAAAAATTGAGTGGTCATACCTAAAGTTTTATATAAGTATAAGATAGATTTAACCGACAAACTGACAAATAAAATAGAGAAAATAATTTAAAAAATTAAAAAGAAAATAAAATTACATCTCAGGGTACCGAACCCTAAAAAAAAGTCATATTTATACATTTTAAATTAAAAGTATATAATAAATTTGCTATTTTCAATATAAAAACAATTTGAATGACATTAGATGAGGATATGGCACTATGGCTTGTAGAGTTCGATCTGGACTTTGATAAAGCCAATTGCAGCTCGCCTCCTAGTGTTTCAATTTCTCGCGGAGGTAGCCGACATTGAATTCTCTCTGTCTTCTGTTATAAGTGGGAGAATCGTGACACTTTAATCATAAAATATTGTAATATTGTTACTTACGTTTTTCATTTTGTTTTTACTTTCACGCTTTTTTACTCCCTGATTTCTCCGTCCTCACTTTAGGTCTATTTTGAGGCATTGCGTGTTGAGTGGCAGAACTCAACGCCGCGCTTTGCCTAGTTGCCAGCGAAGAAAATGATCGTAGAATCTTCCCCACTTTAATCTAACCCAGAAACCATCGCGTTACAGGCAGACTATACGGTTATACGGACAGGTATATACAGTTGTATGTATGTATATATATATATATATATATATATATATATATATATATATATATATATATATATATATATATATATATATATATATATATATATATATATATATATATATATATATATATATATATATATATATATATATATATATATATATATATATACATATATATATATATATATATATATATATATATATATATATATATATATATATATATATATATATATATATATATATATATATATATATATATATATATATATATTTATATATATATATATATATATATATATATATATATATATATATATATATATATATATATATATATATATATATATATATATATATATATATATATATATATATATATATATATATATATATATATATATATATATATATGTGGATAAAGTTCGAGCTACGACTTTCCACAAGCGTAAAAACTATTTCCTCATCTTACTATCTACACTCTTATAATACATAAACATTATCTACCTGTTATATATTTATTAAATAAAAATTCATTCCCTCAAATTGGAATCGAACCTACAATTACAAGTTGAAATATTTGAATAAAGTTAAAACAGAAAATGAAACCTGAAAAAAACTCAATTACGTAAGTAAAATATAAGTACAAAAAACAATTATATAATAAGTATTACTTCATCACGCTGGAAGGGTAATTTTTACCGGTTATTATTTTAGCGAGAACAATGGTCCCGGTACAGTAATAGGCAGGCTCGCTGCAACCGCTAAACGGTTATCTTGGGCTGTGGGGTGCGTGTGGTGCAAGATTATTTTAAAATAATTATAATTTGCAATATTAAAAATATAAGAATCTCTCTGACTGCCTGGCTAGGAATAAAGCGTTAGGATATGTATTTAAAAATATAAGATAAAAAACATAATTTGAGGACCTTAGCCACTACGCTACGCCTCTGCACGACGATGCCTGTAAACGCGACGGTTTGTGGGTTCGATTTTCTACTCGGGGAAGACAGATTGTTCCATTTCCATTGTTTTCGCTCTGGAAACTAGAGAAAGTGCTACGTTTCTGCCATGTGCAGGATAAGGCGTTTAGTTATTTATATATATATATATATATATATATATATATATATATATATATATATATATATATATATATATATATATATATATATATATATATATATATATATATATATATATATATATATATATATATATATATATATATATATATATATATATATATATATATATATATATATATATATATATATATATATATATATATATATATATATATATATATATATATATATATATATATATATATATATATATATATATATATATATATATATATATATATATATATATGTGTGTATATAGTTTTTACGCTTGTGGAAAGTCGTAGCTCGAACTTTATCCACCAGCTTAATTATTGAAATATTATATATCTTTTTACTATACAAATTATAAAACATTTTTAGATACTTATAGATGCTGTATAATATTAGAAGTATAGAAGTACAAGATTTTTGGGAAGTAGCGAGTAATAACTTGGATTGTTCGTGTCTAGAATTATATTAGTCTTCGCTCTGGGAACTAGTGAAAGTGCTACGTTTCTGCCATGTGCGGGATAAGGCGTTTAGTTATTTTTATATATATATATATATATATATATATATATATATATATATATATATATATATATATATATATATATATATATATATATATATATATATATATATATATATATATATATATATATATATATATATATATATATATATATATATATATATATATATATATATATATATATATATATATATATATATATATATATATATATATATACATATATATATATATATATATATATATATATATATATATATATATATATATATATATATATATATATATATATATATATATATATATATATATATATATATATATATATATACCGTAATTAAGGTACCAGTTTAATTAGAGAGAACATAATGTCAAGATGCTCCTTAGTACTTGTTTAGTTAGTAGTTATTTTTGTATTCTTGAATGGAAAAATCTAAATAATTAATTTCCATCAAGAATAAATCGAACACGCAAATACTGCGTTTAGATTTAAATGACACCACTTTGTATTATAATTTACTATGTATTTATTATTAATTTAATCTATTGTCACCAATGTCTTATTACTTGTACCCCACAGTAATTGTTGCGCACCTCTGGCCCGGCTACTTTCCGCTTCCATTGTACAGTACGGCTCGGCAATCAAAGGTCATGCCTCATTGAATATTTACGAACAAACCGACATTATTATTTGAACGATTACGTGACTTTCTTAATGCATTTTATAGCTATCTGTTTTGCAAATAATATGCTACAGGGGGAATATAATCGTGGCTCTTCAAAGTTATTTTCTTTAAGTTTACTGTGTTGTTATATAGAGATATGATTAGAGAAAATTATGATCACTACGTTCTCTTTCTGCGATCTACGTTGATGTCAACACACAACCACTGTTAAATTACTAATGTGATTATTAATATATAAATGGCAGTTTCAAATTTATTTTGACTAGAATATTATTGTTATTTTATTTGATATCTAGGTTCTTTAACATGTTAGTGTTAAAATAAATATGAGAATGAATGTTGAAATAAAGGTAAAAAAGATATATAAAGCAAAAATGGCTGATAAGAGAGGTAAGAGGTCTCCCCGTACCTCAGTTGACTTTCGAAAACAGTATTCAAGATACTGAAGGAAGGTCACATAAAAAGCATGCGGAGATGATCGTCTCGTCTGGATCGAAGAGAGACCGCAGCGTATGGCGCTCCGTTCTCTCTGACTACCCCGTTAAAGACAAAATATGAAGTTATATATATTAAAAAATGAAAAATATATAAGTATACATATTTCAAATTTATATTATTTTATATAAAAAAATATTATACAATATTTTTAGTTTGTAGGAAAATTTGCAAGGACATTATTTTTTACACTATTATTTTCTTCATCTTTAGTTCACGGTCGCTGAAACAAAATTTTAGTTTGATAATTTTCATAACAGTGTCAAATCGATGGAGACAAGGAAATGAAGTTACTATATCTTATAAACATTCTTCACTCTGGCACCAGGCAAAAGCGCGACGTTCAGTTCCACCACTCAAAACGCAATGGCTCGAAAAAAAAAGTGGGGAACGGAGTGTCTTAACACTGGGTTCCCTCGGTTCTTGCGGTTCCCTCTGCCTATCTTGCTATAAACGGGATAAATCGTGAAGTTGTGCGTGTGTGTGTGTGTGTGTCTCGTTCACATATTCAACAGATTTATAGAAAACACATGTTGTATTGAGAATTTTATACAACCACAACTACACTCGGCTGCGTCTTCAAACCAAACCTAATTTTAGTTCACAATTTCCTTCTTGGCAGACGCTTATTGCGACCTTTTCCTGTTTAGTTTTAAGCCTTATGACGCTAGCAATAAAGTTAAAACTTGAATGTGCGTTATGAAAACTTAATTTTGTAAAGATTTGAACAAATAGTCGCATAACAGATGACATCCGAATGGGGTTAACAAAGTGGAATAGAGTTTGTCGAGTTTTCGGGAGGCTGTAATTTACTTAATATTAATAAACTATAAACTATATATTGTTTCTCTCTAAATTGTATGAAATTGTTAGTTTTTAAAAGAAATTTAGATCATTTTAACATAAATATATATATTTAAGTTGTTAATAGACTTCTTTGACAGAAATGATTTTTTAATCATTTTAATGATAAGAAACGTATATTAATAAAAATTTACATACAATATGTTTTTTTATACAAAATTTAATTTATATGTACCAGTGAGAACCGTCGTGGTACAGAGGCAGCTCTGCGTCTGCGTGTAAACGCGAAAGTTTCTGGATTCCATTCCCACCTGGTGAAGATGGATTTTTAATTTCCACTTTCTTAGCACTTCAAGCTCTGCCTCAAAAAGGTAGAAACCGAACAGAGAGCGACAACCTCATATTTGCGGTCACATCCACTCATTTTGTTTGAAATGATCTAAAAATATAAAAGAATGAAATGAAGTAGCACAAGTTTGTAATGGGTTTTTATGAGATATATCTACAAATTTAAAATTTTTGTATCTTTTTGTATCCTGTTGGTTACACTTTAAAGTTATTGAGAAATCTTATAAATCGAGATCAAGGTGAAGTATCCTCTAGGTTTTAATTATTTTGACGTACTCTGTAGTTTAGTTTTTAATGTGCCTGAAGAAGCTAAAGACTTAAATGCTTGATATTAATTTCCGATTTATTCTTCCACGTGATTTAGAGAAAATAGTCTTGACAAACAGACGGATAGAAGGATGATTTTGTATAGACGTTATTTTTAAGATAGATATTTAAAAAAAAAAGGGGCTAACGAAGATCTTAAACGCAACGCTTCGTTTCCTACTCAGTAAGAATGAATTATTTCATTAGTCTCGTTTCAGAACTGAACGGCAAATATGATCTCTACTTTGCTATACGCAAAAATTGTGGGACGCCATAACAGAAAATATTTCAATTCAATTAATTAATTGGAGATCAAACCGACTGCCATATCGTTTCGTCCGTTTACAGCCTTACCGTGTACAGCCTACCGTTTACAGCCCACCGTTTACAGCCAACCGCTTATAGCCTACTGTTAACAGCCTTTCGTTTACAGCCTACCGTTTATAGCCTTACTGTTTACAGTCTATCGTTTACAGTCAAATCGACTATTATGTAGTAAATACTCATCTAACATTGTAATTTGAATGCACCTGCAATACATCTTACGAGTACCGACCACACGCTACGTAGATATCGATCGAAGCGATTCCTTCACGTTTGTTTGCGTTTCTAAGAGGCTGAGCAAATTGCGGTGAAAACTTAATCAATTGTATTTGATTTGCAATTGAAGTGTAGTAACATGTCTCAGGTGTTTAGAATAATGGAGTATTTTTTTAATTGTTTTATTAAGCAGGAACCCCAGGAATCTTGGGAACATTGTGTTAAGTCACTCCGTTTCCCACGTTCCGCCTTTCAAGGCATTGCGTGTTGAGTGGCGGAACTCAACGCCGCGCTTTCCTAATTGTAAGGACGAAAAAAATTAAAATGTATCATCCGCCCCAAGTGGAACTCGAACTCAGAAACCGTCTCGTATACAGGCAGACGCTGCGCTACGACGGTCCATTTTAATTATTAACTGTAATAAAAATAACACTTACTTATTATTTTGTAAAGAAATATTTAAAAATTTCAATATATATAAATATATGGCTTAAACGATAGACTTTTAAATGTTAAAATTTTTATAGTTACGCGCTGTTATTCCGCGTATAGCAGAAGCAGAGGGAATCGCAAGAACTGTGGGACTTAGTGAAAAGAAATTCCATTCCATTTTCGAAGTATTGCATCTTGAGTGGCAGAACTCAACGCTGCGCTTTGCCTAGTTGCCAAAGCAAAGAAAATGGAAATAGAAAAATCCATCTTCCTCGAGTGGGAATCGAACCCAGAAACCGTCGCGTTTACAGGCAGACGCTTACGTCTCTGCGCCACAACTGTCTTCTATATTTATTTCAATAATATGAAATAACTAAAGAATAATAAAACTACAAAATACTTAAAAACATTATATTTAAAGTACATCATAACTACTTAGAAAAAAAACAAAAACAAAAAGGCCAACCTAGTTAAGAATCCATTTGAGAGACCATATTTCAAGCGGGAATAAATTCCGTTTTTAATCAGCGAACTCCTTAACAAGCAACAATGAAAAACAAGATTGCACTCCTTTATACAGCTTTATCTTGTTAATTCAGTGGCTTAATTGAGCTTTTGAGATAAAGATATTCACGAGCATGCCTGTGACTTCCAAATGTGTTGTGTGAATTGAAACTGTGGTATGGAAGTAACGGATTAAGCCGTGGCTTCGCTTGTTTCTTCCTAATTTACATTTATGAGGGATCATTAAATTAGATTTAATTAAATAATATTTTAATATAAACGGCGAAAAGCAGAGAATGGAGTGTCTTAACACTAAATTTGGTGCCTGCGGTTCCTTCTACATACCGTATTATAAGCAGGATAAAGCGTGAAACTAAAAAAATATTATTTAAATATGCATGCATAAGCATGTTCCATAACATTAAAACTAAACTTCTAAGTTCAATTTTGTTGCTTGTTGCAGTACCAATACCCACTTTCTTAGATTTCCTCCGAAAAATACTCAAACTCGTTCTGTAATACAATATTTTAGTTGAGCTTAAATTTTACGACTATACAGGAAGGTCACGTCCAAATTATGAAGACATCCGAGCATGTTTAAGATTGATGGCGGTTGATAAGGCAGATGACGAGTACCGGACCTTATCATATATCACTTGTATCGTGAATGTGGTTTAGAGACTTTCTTTATATGAATATGATACATTATTTTGATTTCTTAGCACTAGTACAAAGTGCAGCGTTTAGTTCCGCAATGCAACTTGCACTGTCAAAAGTTAGGTTAGAAAGTGGTAATGGTGGTAAAATAAGTTAATTGACTGCCTGAAGATGGATGTTAATGTATATAGAACAAACGGTACAATTATATTTTTTATTTCAATTTTTGTTTTTTTTTCTTTTTGTATTGTAAAAACTTAACTTACTAAAATGCTTAGGCTATTATTTGTCGGATCTGAAGCATCAGTTTTACTGATAGTAGTAATAATTATTTTTCATTGGATAATAGTAGTAATTATTTTTCATTGGAAAAGTAAATTTTTTTTAGCTTCACGCTTTATCCCGCACATGGCAGGGTAGGCAGAGGGAACTGCAGGAACCATGGGAACCTAGTGTTAAGACACTCCGTTGCTTAGTCCCTGCTTTCTCGGTCCCCGCTTTCCACCTTTTTCGAGGCATTGCGTGTTGAGTGGCGGAACTCAAAGCTGCGCTTTGCCTAGTTACCAGAGCGAAGAAAATGGAAATAGAAAAATCTATCTTCCCCGACTGGGAAACGAACCCAGAAACCGCCGCGTTACAGGCAGACGTTACGCCTCTGCGCCACGACGGCGCAGTAGAAGTGGTAGTAGAATATATGCGTAAATATCTTCTTGTTATATATTAAATTGTCTTTCTCTGTATTTACCCTTTCTTCATAATTACCAGCACATTTTACTTAACCCAGCCAGATGGTATATATATCCATTTTCAAATATCATAGTTAAAAACTGAACCATAATTTGCACGTACAAAATAATACTATATACAATCAACCGCCTTTACGATCGCTTGTTGAACTAAAACAATTTTAATGAAACAAAAACTCAAAAGCTTCTTATATAAACTATGAAGTGCTTTAAACTTTTATTATACCAAGACAGATAAAGAGAATACAGTATAAGGAAATTTTCTATAAAACACCGACAATCTTTTCACTGCTTTCGAAGCAAAACTGACATTAATGAGGTTGTTTAAAATATAAACTATTTTGCGTGGATTATGAAAGCTGCAGAAAGCTTTTAAAAAAATATTAATTTTATTTAACTTGATTTTGTATCCCATTCATATGTATGGTACATATGATATACAGAGATATATAGAGAAGGTAGACTGGATCTAGCATTTAGGGCCTCCTAGATCTTTTTGCTCAATTTTAGAACAATTTACTCAAAATGGTGGAAATTAACGAAGTCTATTTGAATAATTTTGTAGTTCTAACCATAAAATTTAAAACAATTACTACAAGTGGAAATTGAACCTACATCTGTCACGTCTACAGTCAGATATTGTGCTGCTGTGTCACGACGGTCCAAGAATTCCAAATAACTTGTATTAGTGAAATGTAGCAGAGTTCTTTGATATAATCACAAATGAAATAACTTAGTAGCTTTAATAAAAGCTCGACGACAACAAATATACCAAATATATTGTTAACATAGCAAATCAATTTCCCATATGTAATTATATATATACCTAAATATCTTATATTGGGGACCGTTGTGGCGTAGAGGCGTAAGCGTCTGCCTGTAAACGCGACGGTTTCTGGATTCGATTCCCACTCGAGGAAGATGGATTTTTCTATTTCTATTTTCTACGCTCTGGTAACTAGGCAAAGCACGGCGTTGAGTTCCGCCACTCAACACGCAATGCCTCGAAAAAAGGCGGAGAGAGGGGACGGAGAAAGCAGGGACTAAGCAACGGAGTGTCTTAACAGTAGGTTCCAAAAGTTCCCTGCAGTTACCTCTGCCTACCCTGCCATGTGCGGGATAAAACGTGAAGCCAAAAAAAATATCTTGTATATCTTATTTCTTTTTATAATTATTAATCACGGTCGAATGAGACTAACAACAAATGAAGAAACAAAGTAAATTTATATGCTAATATTATAATTATGATCTATTTTCCCTGACTAGGAATGGAACTCACATACCGTCACCGTTACAAGCAAATGCTGTTCCTCTATGTCACGATAGTTTTCATGTATCCTCATTATGTACACACACATATAGATTTTTATACAAATTTTATGTAACGCGTAGAACAAAGCAAAGGTCGGCAATATGATAAAAATATTTAAATGAAAAATTATAATTTAAATGCTAATGAGAATCACTGTGATATAGTACACCACCGGGATTAGACCTTTTCTACTAAAGCGAGCTGAGTTTTCCATTTTTCATAATATTTTTGTGGGATAACAATCGTATATATTATGGAATAGGATAATGACCGATATAACAAAGTGGATAGAGTCGCTAATTGCTTATGCAGTTTTAAATTATATAAGCAAAGGTAAGTAAAGAAAATTTTCCTTCTGTTGATAATCTAATATTGCTTTCGTTGTGAACCCATAACCGTCGCGTTAACACACAATAGTAATGATAGTGCCACTGCGTCAAGAGCAAGGCCTGGAACTAGGTCCTATATACGGCAAGGACATTTAAAACACTCAGCTCCTAAATTTTCGCTTAATTTTAAGTTATTAGTGTTAAATGGAGCGTAATAAATTAACTTTTATTTATTTTAATAGATTCACAAAATTTATGTTATGATTTACTAACACTTTTCGGAATTTCAGTTTTGTTAGAAACTTTCATTTTCAATCTTTTAAAGGTTAATCCGTTTAAAAAGTATTACAAAGTTGGTTAAGACTTAAACGTAAAAGAAATAAAGTTCTAATATTTAGCATTAAAAATTAAATTTTCCGTCATCAAAATCTCATGTTATCATTTCAGGGTAGGAATAGAGTTTCCGGTACTTGATTCCACTTGGCATCCAAAGTAACATAATCTCTTCAGAGCATATTACCGAAACAGAAAAACAATTAAAAAAAATATTTCACTTTACATTCTGATATTAGTGTAAAATTTTCATTACTCTAATAAATGTAGATTCTTCTGATACTGAATAACTAACACGACACAGACGCATTTACATAGCAACATGAAATTTTCATCAAGTTTTGTTTCAGCTTTACGCTTTATCCCACACGTGGCAGGCAGAGGGTACCGCAGGAAACCAAATGTTAAAACACTCTGTTCCCTGCGTTCCGGCCTTTTAGAAGTATTGGGTGTTGAGTGGCGGAACTCAACGCCGAGCTTTGCCTGGTTCCCAGAGCGAAGGAGATGAAAATCCAAATTGAAAATCCATCTTGCCTATGTGGGAATCGAACCCACAAAACGTCAAGTTTACATACAGACGCCACGCCTCTCCGTCCTGACGGTCATCAAATTCAAGTTCAAAATAAATATTTCTCGAAATTTCTACGGAAGCTACAACACATACCTAAATTCCACACAAAAGAAATTGCGATGTGCAATAAAATATAACCAAATCAAGATAGATTTTTTGTCCGTTTTTCGTTATAAAGCTTTTAATTCAAATTTATAACTGCTATTTCGTTTAGCAGATTCTATTTTACTTTGTAATTTATTCGGCAAGGTTATTATAATTGAAGTCGTTAAATTGTCGGATATTATGGATAAAGATGCTTTATGAGAGAGCCCAGTGATAAGGTTAAAAGTTAACAAAGAAATGCTGGCAGCCTTGTTATTGTATTCGTTTC